>ML399421.1:51959-90139 GCA_005239525.1 Nicotiana knightiana | reverse complement strand
TATTTTTCTTTGCATTACTCTTCTTCTGCTCTTATTATTTTATAACATGTTATCAGCACGAGAATCTAACTAGTGAAGTAGAAGCTTTGGGATTGAGCATATTGATTGTCAATTGTTCTATTAACTTCCTTCATGATTAAATTTTGAATTTAAGGTAAGTATTTTACTTTATTTTTCTCTTTTAAATTCTTGAAATTCTATAATTTGATTTGAAAAACAAGAAAAGACAATAAACTTTGATTATAGCTCTAATAGAGTTTGCAAGAAATTATAATCACCCGAAGTGGTAAAATTTTATATGTCTTGCCATGATCAAATTCATATATCGTTGTGGGCAAAGAAATGGAAACTCGTCCCATTGAATTTGCTTCATTCTCATTCCCCTTAAGAGAATGTGATTGCAATATATGATAAGTCTGAAAGAATACAAAATTATTACCATGACGGTATCAATGGATGTGGACGTGGCAATAGACGAAATTATAATCGTTATCATTGTGATAATGTGAATAAAAAAGATTCTCAAAATAATTCTTCACTATGTGAAAGTAATATTTGTCTTCGATTTGACATGAGATTTTGCAAAGCACATATAGATGATTATGGTCCATTCATGATGTGAATGTGACAACATCTGATTTATGAATATATATTTATTCTTAGAAGAATATGAACGTGCTAGTGGTAGTGGATATACCACAATAATCTATACAAAAAGGGTTGATATAAAATAAGAAAATAATTTTATTATTATGGCATGAATGATCATTGATCACGTACCTACTGTGATTATGTCAAAATATTATGGCAATGTGAAAATTACAGCGCAAAGTATAGAAGAAACATATCTTGCCTATAATGATTTTGACCATGATCATAATGATATAACTTTCCCCTTGAAAGAGATATTCTCCATATGGATATTGATGAATATGTGTTAGTACAAAATTAATTGAGAGCTTTAGAAAAGCTAATTATTATTGTTTTGGAGAAATACAATATGTTGCCAATAAGGTATTGTGTCGTAGTAAGTCTCAAAGAAATTTATTTAGTTTCTAAAGTATTCGCGAAAGCGCTTGGTTACACTGAGACTATAAATAAAGAAAAGATTTAATATCTTCTATTACTACAACTTGTAGCGGGATAATATGTATGTGAAAAGCTACCCGCTTTATTCTCCAGTTTGTATTACACAAATAAAAATGCCACAATAAATGAGAAGTTTATTGATATAAAACTCATATCATAATAAACTTGGAGTTTATTGATATTCTGTTGGCATAACTGGTTTACTCATATCAATTTAAGTATGATATGCAAAATAAAAGAGAATTCACTTATGTAGCTTGTTCTCATTAATTAATAAACCAACTAAAATTGGGATTGAATCCCATAAATGCTGGAGTATCAAAGGTGAATATGGGTTCATTCACCTGCCATGTATACCACATAAGATGCATCTCTGAGATGGTTACATGTGCGATTGTTACTAACCTGTAACCTAGTGTTTGCGAGGTAACTTGCTCAATAATTTAATTTAGAGCATAATTTCCAGATTTTCTATTCAAGATAATTTATCTTGATAAGTTGGTTTCATCATAACTGGTTTAGCAAAATAATTTATGTTATACACGAAAGTATATTACATTCTCCCCTCACAAGTGGTTCAAGGTGAGGAACCAAATAATTTCATCTTATTATTATTGATGCGTGGTGTATATTTAATTAACACTATAATGCACAAAGATGAATTTTTAAAGTTGAGGAAGCAAGTTAGTTTTTCTAACATGAGGGGGAGACATCATACAAGAGTTGAGAAAAAGTTACATAGAAAGAAATATTATTTATACATGATAATATGAACTTGAAATTCATAAAAGGATAATTCATCCGTAATGTAAAGCATGCCAGATGCATTTGCTGACCCAAAGAAAGTAATTATATTCTCACGACAAATGCTCTTATTAGAATAAGTCCTAGAAGGACAATTGATTTCAAGTAAAACTCTTGATAAAGAAGATGAACAAATGATCATAATAAAGGAGGTAAGTGATCTAAAAGATCACATGACATAACACTTCATAAAATCTCAGGAGAGGTTCAGGTACCTAAAAATATAAATGAAGAGATCTCTATATTATGTCTTCATGAAAAGGGAGGTTGGAACCGATATGATTGTTCGTCGACGACATCTATAATAGCGCTAAGTATAGATGAGGAACTTAAGTCTGTCGAATACATACTCAAAAATATTGGCCAAATACAAGAGACACAATTCAAATAGAATTGGTTTCATACGAAAGACATGTAGTTCAAACACTTGAAAGTATAAAGCCAATGATGTGTGCAATCACTTTTATCTATCTTATGTCTAGCATGACATAAAACTTGATATGCATCTAAATTCTATTTATTATGGCTTATGACTTAACTTATATGACAATCCCTGAGGATTTAAATTGGTTAAAGCATATATAATTCTTGGTCCTGAAGTACCACATTCTACGTGCAATTTGTGCACATATGCATCTTGCTATAACTATAAGCATGATAATATGATAGAGAGAATTTTTTCCTCTATGGAGATATTGAAAATGCTATTCCACGACATTATATGAAGACATTATATATACACAAGAATGATGATTTCAAGGTGCAACATATTCATTCAAGTGATATTGGATGTCAACCTTCAAGAAGCTACTGTACAAGATCGGGATGCGAAGTCTCAAGGACGTGAATTGATGTTCTCATCAGGGGGAGTTAATACGCGTTGCACTCTTTTTCCCTTACAAGGTTTTGTCCCAGTGGATTTTTCTTGCAAGGTTCTTACCGAGGCAACCAAAAGGCGTATCGTTAGATATGTGTACTCTTTTTCCTTCTCTAGAATTTTTTTCCCGCTGGATTTTATTTTAGTTAATGTTTTAACGAGACACATTGTCTGTTGAATAGACATTCAAGGGTGAGTGTTATAAATAGAGTTTTATTTAAGGTGAATGTCTATATTTTAGAGAGATTTTAGGGATTTTACTTGGTGGCTAAGTCACTCTTTCCCTATAAATAAAGGGATCATATTTCATTGTAATTCATCCAATATCAATAAGAATTCTCTCTCTACTTTTCTTTGCAATATCTTCTTAAGCTCTTATTGTTTTATAACAATTATTATAATTTTAAAATTAAGACGTAAGTTTTGTTGCATAATCTGGGGTCGAGCTAGCATACGCCTTACGGGGTCTATTGAATGGTTGTGATCCAAACTAGTATGTATTTGTTTTACAAAAATCTATTATATATATATATATACATACAAATTACTAATTTAGAATTCAATAATTTAAACGGTATATACTATCAAACCATAACATGATCGCACCAGTTCCTATACCTACTGAGGGTGCAACGATCCCTCCGACTGATATTCTTGTTCCACCTCGGGCCCTAGCTTCCAGTCCCGGTGTTTCCGAGGGGGGATGTTAGGAGAGATGTTGGCTCAAATAGTGGATTCTCAGGCCCATCGCACCTGCGCAAACGTCCGCTTCTACATCCATCACTTCACTTCTACGATCACGCAGGTGCAGAAAAAGCTGTGCACGGGCGACCACAGTCCTTCCCAAGTTTGACCGCATATGCGCTTCTCAGCTCGCACCTGCTATTAAAGCTCCGCAATGTCTGACGTGGCGATGTGGCCACGTCCGACGTCGGTCCATGGCCACGCCCTGCCACACCCAACGTCATATCATGGGTAATAGAATAACGAGACTTGATATTGTTTAGCGAGGTGGAATTCTCTTTTATGAGATGGTGTTGTCGTCCTTACTTGAACACATTAAGTCCGCGGGTGTTATAGTCTTCTTCGTTTCACCTTGGGGGCAGGGTGAGCTGGCTAAGGAGCAGTTTCAATGGGATGATAATTGCGCATGTTCATTTATTGTTAAAAAATTAAAAGGAAGTAGGAGAAAGATGTGACAAACTCTAGTTTCTTTGGTCATTTGTGGGATCCACAAACATTCCCCTTGACAGGCGTGCCAAGGAATAATCTCTCCCACTTTACTCCACATTTACAGCCTCCATTTCTCTGCAATTTCTTTGTAAAAAACATCAACATCAAACTAACTAGGATCTATTAACTGCAAATTATAAAAGTCTCACACTATTTTTCACAGTTCTAATAATTTATCATCAACGTATAACAGCCTCTCCTTTATTCACGCTTAATACGGCTTAAATTTGTGAAATTCACAGAAACATAATCAGAGGCAGATCTACCGTACCCAAAATTTCAGTAGCTTTTGCCTAAACTATGTATATATATTAAAAGATTCATTAAATATTTGAGTATAAATGCAGTTGTCATTGTATATTAACTTGAACTCGTTATATAAATTCATAAACTTCAAATTCTAAATCTACCTCTAAATATAATAACAGTAAGGGGCAGTCTGGTGCGCGAAGCTCATGCAAGCTTCGGGGTCTGAAAAAGAACCGGACCACAAATATCTATGGTACATAATCTTACCGTAAATTTTCAGTAAGTCACTGTCGGTGGAGAATCAGAGTCTGAATGGATGAATCCTTATTTAAGGATTCAGTTTGGTACTTTGGAAGGGTCATTTTCTTCAGGCCATTTTAGGAGGTGTTCTCTTTAAGAAGTTGGAATACCCCCAACAAAAGTTTGCACATTTATGAGTCTTTTTAACCCGTGATATTCGGGATCTCTTAACAGAAATCAACGATATGATCCTATGAATAATTTTTAATTTATTTATTTATTGGATCGTATAATTTCCTTCGTAGTATTATGTCTTACGTTTTTTCTTTACTTCTCATTTCAAGCAAAGAATGAGAGTTTCTGTTTTAGAATGAAACATTACTAACATTTTGGTTTAATTTGTTTCCTTTTTGCTTGGGTTTGAAAAATCAATTTCATGAATCACGATTACAAGTTTGGTTGATAGAATATAAGTTCACAAAAAAAACCAAGTTATCAAAATGAAATTGAAAAGGGAAAAACAGAACCATAACAAATATATTTCGATATGATACTGGTATAACACTTTTAAAATAAAAAAGCGAAAATATCGAATCGAAATCTTTCAAAACCGTGTACAGAGGCATCTTAGTTTACTCAAGATGCTAATGCAAATCAATACAATTTCTTCCTGTGGTATGTACTCAATTTAACACAGCTCATTGATCTGCATTGATCCCGAAAATACGAACCTTGTGCATATTTGGAAATTTGGCAACAACCAGTATAAAAACTGCGACAGTGTTGAAGAACAACATTGGGTGTTGATAATCGGTTGTATGAGAGGCTATCAAGTACCTGTGAAAAGAAACCAAGTATGAGAACACTGCTGCAAAGACACCATACAGTACAGAGGATAAGATGGATAAAAGACGACAAAACAACAAAAAAAAACAGCGCGGTGCACTACGCTCCCGCTATGCGCGGGTCCGGAAAATGGCCGAACCACAAAGGGTCTATTGTACGCAACCTTAATTTGCATCTCTGCAAGAGGTTATTTCCACGGCTCGAACTGGTCACATGGCAGTAACTTTACCAGTTACGCCAAGACTCTCTTCAAGATGGACAAAAAACAACCACAAATAAAATTAGTTAGAAAAAAGAATCTTTTCTCCAAAGGGAAAACGAAAAAAGAGGATCATTGTGTAGTTGGTAGCACAGCCAAGACGAATGGCAAACAAATCAATGTCCTACCACATCATTAATACAAAAGCTGCACTAGTTGTTGTTCTGGGTACAATAAATGAGAAACACCACATTTTCCACTTGCTGATCATCAACCTTAGCTACCTTCAATGTTCCTCTTTAAAGTGACAGTGCATAAGCTAGGGCAGACCAGTGCACTAAGCTCCCACTATGCGCGGAGTCCGGGGAAGGGCCGGACCACAAGGGTATTGTACTCAGCCTTATCCTGCATTTCTGTAAGAGGCTGTTTTCACGGCTCGAACCCATGACCTCCTTGGTCATATGGCAGCAACTTTACTGGTTACGCCAAGGCTCCCCTTCACAGTGCATATTGCATAAGTATATCATTAATATGACACAGTATTGTTCAATAAGCATCTGCCTTACAAAAAGGAGGAAGGAGAGTCCAATATCTAGGAAACTACAATGCTTCATCACTAATCAAAAGAAAACTACGATGGATGAATAAGAAAAGAATGCTGCAAATATCAATAAACATAATTCCAGAGAGGGAAGTAATAAGCATGGCCACAGCAACACCCCCCACCCACCACCCCACTACCTCAAACTAAGTGCACATGCACTGTTTAACTTCCTCCCTCCTACTTCCTTTCCCATCAAATTTTGTGATTCTTTTTTATGAAATTAAAGGCAGAAGAAGAAACGTTATGCAGCAAAGCAAACTAGGATGTGAGCATATGCCCATAGCATAAAATAAAAGACTGACTATGGTATCAAGATGCTAGTGCTTATTCATCATTTTACTCCTATGCGCAAAAAAGTGGGGGTTGGCGTTGAGGGTTTCTTTTTCCATTTTTCTTTTGATGAGTGTGCATTTGGTTGATCGCTCTTTCATCATTTTCTCTACTATTTCTAAGTTTAAAATTGAACTTGTCAACAAGAAGTATTTTGCATACAAATCAACTGCCTTGAGGAAGCTTGCTACACTTACAAAGATTAATACCGAAAAGGTTTATATTTCCTGGTGCAACTCCCAACAAAATATGTTACAATGCAAACACAAGTTTCAGGAGCCAGCTCAGCTGTAGCAGGCTCCAAAAGTGAATTTTCACAAGCTCTATGTCATTGAGAACTTGAGAGCTTCCTAAACAACAAAACATATTGTTAAACAAAGGATGCGTAATGCTTTTCTTATGAATAAACAGTATTTTTATCCTTGAAATACTGAAAAATCGGTGCCCCTAGGGCTTAGTTCAAGTAGCAAAGGTAAAAGGACATATAACTTACGTCACAAGTTCGAGCCCTGCGCCATGCGAACTAAGCCTGGCATTTAAGCGGAGAAGGGTAGAGGGACAGGCCCATTATCCCCGAATGCTCAATAATTGCTAATGGAACCTGTCACAGTCGTTCAACCATGGCATGTCCAGATACCTTCTGCTTCAGTCATTGAATGCTAACAGCCTAACACTTTTAAAGGTGTCAGATTTTGGTTTTACCATGTAATATGTAGGTCTTGAAGCTAAATGGGACCAATTTACCACTAAACTAATACAATTGGGGTATATATCAATCAGCAATGTATCAATTTCAAACTAGCAGGTCAGCTAATGAAATCCTCAATGCTCGTTCTGGTCTATTAAGGTCAATTTCATTTGACTACTAAATAAGTTATCTTGTACGGAAAATTAGCGGTTCTCCAGGACTAGAGATCTCAAAATGTGACACTTACCCCTAAACGGGCATATAAATCTGTAACCAAAATAAAGACACTCCTAACAAACACCAGGCCTAATTTAAGTGTAAAAACAAGTAAACCTTAATTTCTAACTAATTAGTATCGGCCATACAGAACCTTTGGTTCTATTCTTAGCTAAACTCTCATCAATTCTGAGAGATATTCAGCAACTTGAATCATTCATCTAGTGCACATGTAAGCTAACACTCACTTCCATGTAATATTGCTGGTGCCACAATCCCACAACCATTTTACAGAACTTGGTCTTTACCTTGGTAGGTATCTTCCTATCGTAAATCACTCCACCTTTTGAGTGATCATATTCTATGTGTTAATTCTTCCTTTGTCATGCCATTCTCTAGGAGACATTGATGCCATTTTTTCCACTCTAAGAGTCCAGAAAATGCGACTACGAGAATTAATCAGACACATTATCCTCTTTTTTGAAATGGTAACATGGTGACTCGAACCCAAAACCGTAAGGATGGAGCTTCCCACTTGAGCAACCCTCTCTTGTCCAACACATAATCCACTTATTTAAGGTAATATCTTCAACACCGAATCCTCCATCAAAAGATTTATAGCATTAGATTCGATAAATTTGCTCCTGTTGCAATGATGCTTTGTTGGAGAAGCTATTAAGAATAAGTGGTTAAGAAATGCTTCCAGTACAGCCTGTTATGTAGGGGGTTATATCATATATTGTTTTGATAAGGAATTCCAACAAACTAGCTTAAAATAGAGTAATCAAGCTCAAAGTAATTAACACTTGGGGTGATATCATTGATCATGGAAGTTATGCATGAACGTATGCTCATGATAAAGACTTGTGCGTAATCCATGTTATTTTCATTCAACTGCTACATGATCACCAATTCCATAAGCTTGTATGCTTAATTTGTCTAACAACTACACCCTATTTCCTGACTTCTTGTCCCGTTTATTGTTAACTTTCAAATAGTAATAGTGTCATATAAAATGAAACGTAGCAAGTTCTAGTTAACCAAGCCCATAATCAGAGCCTAAGAATATTGCGCCACCCAATATATGTACTAATACAATGATCAGAAGCACTTTTGCAAAATGCATGACGGTGCAACTCAGAAGCTTATTCAAGTGAGTTGGAGAGCTCATATACATGTCAACTATACTTGCAAGCACGATATCTTTCATAGCATTGGAAGTCTAAATAGCAAATAACATGATGAACTTGACTACTTACAGCACCACAGGGACAACTGTTAGAAACTTCCTGTTGCGAGTAAGCTGCTTCCCATTATCTATCTGCTCCCACCAAGTCAATCTGTTATAGATACCTTGGTCATCTGAAAATGGTGTTCCCTTCTTCCAGTGAAAACATTGATATGTAACCTGAAGATAAATAGACAACGCGAAGTCATTAATAAAGCAACAAAAGATATAGAGTATGTGCAAATTCTATTCCCTTCTTCCGGTGGAAAATAGTGACAAATGACGTGAAAGGCAGTCTTTCAAAAAGAGAGATAAAATCGAGAGAAGGTCTATTACAAGGTTTCCAACCAGATAAAAACACACACACACACACAAAGAGACACAAAATTGGGACCAAAGAGAAGGTAAAGATCACCAAGTAGACTTTGGCACGCCTAGGAATTATGCATATGGACATTATTCACAGCATATAACATAGGTAAACAACGGTTCTTTGCTACTAAACACAAGGGCGAGCAAGCATAACAAGAATAAGGGAAAAGACGCCAAAAGGATAATAGAGATATTAAGCTTTCAAATTAGCAATTTTAGTAGAAGTCCCCAAATTCCAGATATACTTGTTACTCCCCATACTGGTAACTAAATAAAGAAATTACAGGGTACGTTGAGCATGCATCTTAATTGTCATGAAAATGGTCTTAGACCTAACTCAACTCCAAAAACTAGTTTAAGTGGTGAAAATTCTCAAAACCATATAAATAGATTATAAAATGTACCTTCAACAAATGTGGGAATTTAACACCCGCCCCCCACTCCTACCCTCCTCTCCCGGCACAATTAGGACTAGACATCTATAGCGTTAATAACATAACACGAGAGCTCAACATTGATAAGTCTAGCTCTGATACCATGTAATATGAATGAACCTTGGGTTAACTCAACCGTAAAGATAGTTCAAGTGGTGAGAGTTCCTCAACATTATAATAGATTAAAGTTCATAGAGTCATAGACTCCATACTCTAAACCAATATAAGACTATAATAATAATGTCTAGTAAAATCGATCAAGATGCAAAAACCAAGTATACAAGACACTAAAAAGCCAAAGCTTTTATTACAATTCCCTGTCCATCTATCTAAGAATAAAATCAATCGTGCATACCATCAATCACAAAATAGTAGTAGTCGGCTGTATCCTTTTATACCCTATCTAAGAATCAAGACCGATAAAATAAATTACATCACCACTCCTCGAGCTACTTCTCGAGATCTCTGATTTCAAGTTGACATAAACAAGTAATCAATGACTCAAGCTTACACCTAAATCAGATCAATTACAAATTCCAAGACAATTCCCCAAATGGCGCAGTACCATAAACCCAGAAAACACTAAGACAAACGAGTTTTAGAATCCAAAAAAATATCCAGAAACATAGACATCAATAAGTCAATCATTCAAATATGCATTTACCATGAATTTATTTGTGCGGACCCATTTCAAAAGAACATAGTTGTGAATATAATGCATCATGATTGAACTACTTTAAAGCAAACTACCAACCTACCACAACCATAGGCGCAGAGCTAGCTCAAAGAAAGGTGTTCAATTGAATTACCTTTGCCAGAAAATTATAATGTGTAGATAAGATAAAACTAGTATTTTTGGTCATATATAAGCTGTTGAATCCCCATGACATTAGGGAAAAAATCTAGTAAAGTGGCAGCGAGGCTTCAAAAGTTGCTTTAGATCACAAGTTCAAAAATCAGGTGTAACATTTGACATTTTCGAATCCCACTGTATAAAATTCTAGCTCCTCCACTTACCACAACCCTCCTCCTTTATTGAGAAGGTGAATACAACAACAACAACTACTACTACTACTACTAAGCCTTAATTCTAAATTAAACGAGAATACGAAAAAAAAAAAGTAGAGAAAGAGGCGTACGAGAAAATGAGAAAGGTGAACGATGGTCCAAGCCATGCCAGGAGAGCAACCAAAGACGGAGAGAACCACGAGCCATGAGAAGAATAGAATTAAGATGTAAGTTGTCCATACACCGGGATACGTAAACCACTCCGTGTTCCGATTCAGATCCGTCGGCGGCACCGCCGTCACATACAAATTCGCCATCCACAATTTCCAACTCAACTAAACGAGATCCGATAATCCTTTTCTGAATTGAGTTTTTGTATATACAAATTAGGAAGATGAATACGAAGCCTCCGATTATTGAATGAAGATGAAAATGGGTATTGGAAATAGTTTAAGATATTTGATCAAAACGTTGTTGATATGGAAACGACGACTCTATTACCCTCCGACTACTTTTTATTCTCGTTTGACATCAAATATTTAATACAATATAAATTATATATTTGGTGATTATTTACTATAAAAGGTTATCTTTAATTATGTGATTAAGAGATGTCCATTTTTACTTCAATTCTTAATTGATAAAATTAAATTGTTCAATTTAATATAAATATTATATGCGGAAGCTTATGTAGTGAGTTTGAAGTGAATTTATCTTGTTTCCTTTCTTGTTAAACTAGGTGAAAATGTTAATTCAATAAAATGAATAATTATTCTTCTGAACCTATGTAATAAACATTTGTATTATTGTTGTTCTGGTTGGTGTTACACTTACAGGGGTTATTTGGTAGGATATATTAGAAAAAATAAATATATATTAGCTTTGGTATTATTAACTTTTGTTTAATCATATTTTTCAATCGTACTATTTTTATATATAACAAATCATAGTTTTTAATACATGAATAAATATATATATATATATATATATATATATATATAACATATAGAATTGCCCTTTCAAAATTTTTAATGTACCAAATCAAACAGTCAATAAGAAATGAACCACAACATAATTACTCCAAGTATAATTAATTTCAGCATTATTAATCTCAACATTACTAGTACACCTTATTCAGTATTATTAGTATAGACCCTACCAAATGACCCCTAACAGCTTGTTTGGATGGTTATTACCTGTTGTACCTGTTGTATTGTATTGTATTGGTACTTTAAATAAAATGTTTGTTTTGATTGTCACTTAAATTTTATTGTAACGAAAGTGCCATTTTATGGAACGACCGATTTGGTGTAGTCGCATCGTTTCCTTATTTTTTCCTCTCATCTTGCCCTTCATTATTATTAAATAATCCCATTTTATCTTTTGTCATGCCTTTTTATATAATAATTTTACCTCGTATCTTACTTTTTCTTTATAATATTGCAAGTTTATCCATATTGTTGGTGCATAACATCATGAAACGACGACAAATAATATAATTTATTCAAATATTATATACATCAAAACGATAGAGTACAATATGACACAAGACATAACAACCATTCAAACAAGCTGTAATTGGTATAAGAAAATCGTAACAAATAGTATTTCTTTATACTCATGCTTAGCGGTGGATAATCAAATTTCATTCTGTCGGTTGGTGTTCACGTATTATATAGAGGAGGGAATTGAAAATTTAAGGGCAAAATAGGCAAATTGCAGGATAAAGGAGGCAAAATGACTGATGTTTAAAGTTGAGGGGGGAATTTAATTTTTAAAGCAAAGTTAGGGGGTGTAAATGATTTTTTTCCTCTTTCCTAAGAGACAATAATAGCTATAGTATGAGTTCAATGGTCGGTTGGTGTTTTTTAGTTGAAAATTGACAAGAGGGAAGCCTTCTAAACTTTAATTAAAGATTTTGTGGGTGTTGAGAATGTGACAAACCAAAACTACAAAAACTTGGCCCATAATTTAAGTCGAAAAATTAAAAAAATTCTATTTGAGTTAATATCACCGCCAAATCAGAAATGGACCACTTTCTGTTTCTAGACTTACTTTAAATAATCGTCATACCATGAAAAAGACATTGTTTCAGTAATAGTCAAAAACTTTGAGCTATACTTTAATTGACCTAAATGTGCTTTAAATGGCCACTAAATTTGATGTGGGATAGCAATGGTGGGGCCTATTAAATATTATGTAAATTGGCAATTTAAGCTTATTTATAACCTGTTCGACAAAACTTCTAAAATCTGCTTATTTTGAGAAGTGTTTTTCAAAAAAGTATTTTTTGTAAATATCAGTTTGTGTTTGACTAATTAATTTGAAAAACACTTTTGAGCAGTAATTAGTGTTTGACCAAGCTTTTAAAAACTGATTCTAAGTATATTTCTCAGAAAAGTGTTTCTGGAGAGAAGCTACTTTTTTTTGCTTATCCTCAAAAGCACTTTTTTTTCTTTCTAAAATCTTGGTCAAACATCTTAATTTTTGGTCAAAAGCACTTTTGGCCCAAAAAAAAGCTTGGCCAAACAAGCTATAATTTGGAGCGACTCAAACCTATACAGTCAAACATCTCTACAACAACATCCCTATATAACACTTTATTATAAAAGTTAAGTTTTTTTCCGGAACCAATTTTCATATTATATTATAATATATGTTCTCTATGACAACATTCAAAAATATTTGAAACAAACGAAGATGTTATGGAGACGTTTGACTGTAGTTGATACTTTAGGAAATCGACTACTAAACTATAAATTAGAATACTTAAGTAATTGTGCATCATATGTTACTGCACTACTTATTTAAAATGAGATCGAGCTACAGGATGCCATATCGAATATTTTGAAAAATTAATTCTATTTCTATAAATGGCTACTCGACCTTTTTGGAAAGAGCTACTCTAAAGTCTATTTTATTGGTAACTTTTCAATCGAATTTCAGTTTCAGACATCACTTTTCTCAGGCCAAGACCGCAGGAATCAAAAAGTTCACTTCTCATTCAGGAGCGGGAAAGGAAAGATGAATTAAGCGGTCATCGAGATCTTTACATAAAAAATATAAGCATTACAATAAATTCAAAGCCATGAACAAAGGGGATTGACTGAGAAGTAGAGCTAAGCGATCTGTTCCAAAAACTGCATCTGCTAGTGCCTTCATTTCTCTCATTGTGCCAGCTACGTCATTCCTCTACTAAAAATCTATATTTCTTCTTCAGGCTACAAAGAATAATGGAAAGTGATAAACTTTGTAATTGAACTCGTGATAAATTTTCATGTACAAAACTTCAATTTGTATTATTGTCTAAGAGTACTTTAATCCGAAACCATATGTTTAAACTAACGAGCTTGTAATAACAACTAAGCTATACTAAGCGTGTTTTGTTATAAATAATATTTTATTTATGGTGAATGTTTATATTTTAGATAGATTTTAGGGTTTATTACTTGGTAGCTAAGTCATTTTTTTCCTATAAATAAAGGGGTTCTATTTCATTGTAATTTATCTCAATCAATAAGAAATTTCTCTCTCTTTCTCTGCAATGCTCTTCATCTTCTTTTATTGTTTTATAATACGTTATCAGCACGAGACTCTAACCAATTGAGTAGAAGCTTTGAGATTGAGCATAATGATTGCCAATTGTTCCATGAACTTCCTTCGTGATTAAATTCTGGATTTAAGGTAAGTATTTTACTTTATTTTTCTCTTTTAAATTCATGAATTTCTATAATTTGATTTTAAAAACAAGCAAAGACAATAAACTTTGATTATAAATCTAATGGAGTTTGTAAGAAATTATAACCACCTGAAGTGGTAAAATTTGTATGTCTTGCCATGATCAAATTCATGTAAGATTGTGGGCAAAGAAGTGAAAACTCGTCTCATTGAATTTGCTTCATTTTCATTCCCTTATGAGAATGTGGTAGAAATATATAATAAGTCTAAAAGAAGATAAAATTATTACCGTGAAGGTATCAATGGATGTGGATGTGGCAATAGACGAAATTATAATCGTCGTCGTCATTATGATAATGAGAATAATAAGGATTCTCAAAATAATATCACTCTGTGAAAGTAATATTTGTCATCGATTTGACATGAGATTTTGTAAAGCACATATAGATGATATGGTCCATTCAATAATGTGAATGTGACAACATCTGATTATAAATACATATTCATTCTTCGAAGAATATGAACGTGCTAGTGGTGGTGGATATACAACACTCACCTCTAGAAGGAGATTTGAGATGATATAAGAAAATAATGTCATTATTATGGCATGAATGGTCATTGGTAACGTACCTATTATACACTAAAATATTTTGGCAATGTGATTGCTAAAGGATAACAGTAATGCAAGAAATAAATCTTGCATATAATTTTGACAATGACCATTATTTATAACTTTCTCTTTAAAGGTGATATTCACCATATGGATGTTGATGAATATGTGGTAGTACCAAATTAATTGAGAGCTCTAGGAGAGCCAATTGTTACTATTTTTGAGGAATACAATTGATTATCATGTCAATTTATTGTGTTGTAGCAAGTCTCAAAGAAACTTATTGAGTTTCTAAAGTATTCGCGAAAGCGGTTGGTTATATTGAAACTATAAATAAAGGAAAAATTTAATATCTTCTATTACTACAACTTGTAGCGGTGTAATATGTATGTGAAAAGTTACCCGCTTTATTCCCCAGTTTTTACTACACAAATAAAAGAATACCACAATAAAGTGGATGTTTATTGATATAAAAACTCATATCATAATAAACTTGGAGTTTATTGATAATTGCACACGTCATGGTGTAAACCTGAACTTTATCAATATTAATAATTTATCTAGTTGACATAATTGGTTTAGCCATGTTAATTTAAGTATGATTTGTAAAAATAAAAGAGAATTCACATGAGTAAATATTAAAGAACTAGAAAGTTCTGTATGGATTCTCTAATGTTTTTTGTTCCCATTAATTAATAGATCATATAAAATTGGGATTGAATCTCATGAATGCTGAAAATATTAAAGGTGAATATGGGTCCATTCACCTGCCATGTATACCACATAAGATATATCTATGAGATGGTTACATGTGCGATTATTATTAACCCGCAACCTTGTATTTGCGAGGTAACTTGCTCAATAATTTAATTTCGAGCATAATTTTCAGATTTTCTATTCAAGACAGTTCAACTTGGTAAATTAGTTTACATCACAGTTGGTTTAGCAAAATGATTTATTGAGTGCCTCCACTTAGCTAAACTAGTGCTTCAGGGTCACGAACCAAATAATTTCATCGTATTATTATTAATGTGCATTGTGTATTTTGATTAGCACCGCAACACACAAAGATGGATTTCCAAAGTTTAGAAAGTAAGTTAATTTTTCTAACATGAGAGGAAGACAAGATAAATAGTTGAGAAAAAGTTACATGGAATGAGTTATTATTAATAGATCTCGGTCCTCGAAGAATATAATATGAACTTGAAGTTCATAAAAAGATAATTCGTCTACAATATATTGCAAAGCATGCCAGACGCATTTGCTGACCCAATGAAAGTAACTATATTCTCACAGAAAATGCTCATATTAGAATAAGTTCTAGAAGGACAAAGTCTATGGTATGCTTAAAGCATATAGACAAATCGATTTCAATAAAATTCTTGATAAAGAAGATGAGCAAATGATCAAAATGATCATAATAAGGAGGCAAGTGATCTTGAAGATCACATGATATAACACTTCATAAAATCTCAGGACAGGTTCAGGTACCTGTAAATATAAATGAAGAGATCTCTATGTTATGTCTTTACGAAAAAAATATTGAAATCGATATAAAATGTTCGTCGTCGACATCTATGATAGCGCTAAGTATAGATGAAGATCTTAAGTCTGTCAAATACAGACACAAAAATATTGACCAAATGAAAGAGACAAAAATCATATAGAATTGATTTCATATGAAAGACATGTAGTTTTGAACTTGCAGTTCAAGCAATTGAAAGTATAAAGTCAATGGTGTGTACAATTGCCTTTTATCTATCTTATATGTCTAGCATGACATAAAAACTTGATATGCATCTAAAGTCCATTCATATGGCTTATATGATTTAACTTATATGACAATCCCTGAAGGATTTAAATTTCTTAAAGCATATAGAATTCTTGGTCACGAAGTACTACATCTTAAGTGTATTTTGTGCACATTTGTATCTTGCTATAACTATAAGCATGATAATGTGATAGCGACAATTTTCAAGGTGCAACATATCCATTGGGATGGTCGAAGGCTCAAAGATGTGAATTTATGCTCTCATCAAGGGGAGTTAATACGCGTTGTACTCTTTTTTCCTTACAAGGTTTTGTCCCACTGGGTTTTACTTGCAAGGTTTTTAACGAAGCAACCAAAAGACGTATATTCTAAACATGTGTAGTCTTTTTCCTTCTCTAGAATTTTTTTCCCACTGGATTTTATTTTAGTTAAGGTTTTAACGAGGCACATTATCTGTTAAATAGACATTCAAGTGGGAGTGTTATAAATAATATTTTATTTATGGTGAATATCTATATTTTAGAGAGATTTTGGGGTTTGTTATTTAGTGACTAAGTCACTTTTTCCTATAAACAGAGAGGTTCTATTCCATTGTAATTGATCTCAATCAATAAGAATTCTCTCTTTTTCTTCTTCTTTTATTGTTTTATAACATGTTTAAAATTTTCATGTTTTGAGTATATTTAACTTAAATGCGATTATTATCAAGTTCAAATTGCTCGATTCATGATTGTCCGATATTGGCGGCCATTTCCACTGGGAAAAATATAAAATCGGCCGGTCGGAGGAAACTAATTGCATTTTCTAGTTAAAAACTATATAAACTATGTATATTACATGTATATAATACACATATATACAAAATAACATGCATTTTGTACATTTATCTTTTTCAAAACGGGCCAGAACTTATTGGACTACCAAATAGTGATGCTTATAAATGGGCTGGATGATGTTGGACCAAAAATGAAAAAATGACATTGTATACCCGCTCTTAAAATAATAGCCGAAAAATATATATTATATATGTATATATAGATTTTGTAAGTTATATAGAAAAAAATATACTCCCTCCGTTTCAAATTAGATATGGTACATTTTTTTTTTAGTTTGTTCCAAAATAAATGAAACATTTATAAATTTGAAAATAATTTAACTTTAAACTCTTCATTTTTACCCAAAACGAGAAGCTTTTATAACCGCCAAAAATGTCATGGACCCATAAAGTTTCAAAAGTTTTTCTTTTCCTAACTCCATGTTCATTCAAACTATCTCATCCAATTTGAAACGGAGAGAGTAAACTGTATACACTTTTTGGAATATAGAAAGTAAATAATTTATGACGCGTGTAAAAGTAAAAAAAAAAAAAAAAAAAAAGAGAAAAAAGCCCAGTAAAGAATGAACCAAGCCCAAAAAATGTGACAAGGAAAGAGGTGGAGGTAAGTGATGATGTATAATCCCATCATAAGCCTGCAAAATTCATAATTAGCCCCACCCACTATACTACAGCCATCATCATCCTCAGTTAGTGGTCCCAAAAGACAGGAAAAAAAGTAAACAAAAGTCAGTTTTTACTGAGCTAGATTGCCTACCTTATCACCGACAATTGACGCCTCGAATAAGTAAACCCTCCAATTCCTATAATCTCTGCCTCGAGCTACCCCTCCCTTTAACTAGGATTAAGACTTGATGTTAAACCTACTAGAATGTCACTAATTGCACTTAATCCCAAAAGCTAAAGATAAATCAAGTTACGTAGGCGTTTGGACATAAGAATTGCAAAATTTAGATTTGTATTTGAACATAAATTTCAGTTTGGGTTATTTTTCAAGTTTTGTGAGTAATTTGAGTGAAACTTTTGAAAAATAGTTTTTTGGAGTTTTTTAAATTTTCGAAAATTTTCAAAATACATTTTCAAATAAAAATTGAAAATTTTATGAACAAAAGTTGATTTCGAATAAAAGTAAAGTTTTTATAGAAAAAAAGGGGGAAATTTTTTTTTATGTCCACCGAATGGACGTAAGAATTTTTTCATTTTTTTTAGATTTTTTTTTTGAAATCAGTGCTTGGCTATAAAATTTTCAATTTTCACTTGAAGATGAATTTTGAAAGTTTTCAAAAAATTTGTAAATTCCAAAAAGCTATTTTTCAAAACATTACTCATATCACTCACAAAAAATAAAATGAAAACAAAAAAAACTCAAAGTTATATTCATATCAAAACATAACTCTAATTTTCAAATATTATTTTTCACTTGAAAGATATTTTTATTTTTAAAAAAAAAAATTCAATTCTTATGTTCCAACGTCCACTAAAGAGACCACTCATCCCTTAAAGTATTGTTGTAGGACTCTTCACAATCCCCTTATGTACATCAGTGGTGAAGCCAGAAATATTTTTAAAAATATTTAAATTTGAAAGAACTAAAAATAAATTCCCGATAAAGGGTGTTCAATATATATTTTATACATTAAAATAAATTCACAGTGTAATTTTTCATAATGTTTGGGTGAAGAATGGTCAGTTGACCACCCTTTATAAAAGGTGGCCTCGCCCCTGATGTCCGGTGTTGGACATCTGGAGCGTGAGAAATGTAATATCTAGTCCAACAATACAAAATGAAAATTGGGATGGATCCTTCTATAATATCATAATGAAGTGTTTAACTATCTCATAGGCTTTATTGTTTATCATGAGTCAAACACGTTAATACTATTTTTAATAATGAGTGTTAATGAGAATCGAACCCAGAACTTCTGCTTTAGTACCATGATAAATTTATCTTTAAATTTTATCTAAGAGTAACAATGAGTCGAAGAGCACCGTGCATTGATGGGTGCTGAGGTCTTATATTGACTACTCAACCTCAGAAGCTAGTTAAAAAGGAAGGATTATCCGAGCCATATTAAGAAAATCATCCTAAAGTACCGATCTTCACAATCTTCTTATTGAAGCTCCGTGAGTTCAATTTGACTTGATATGAAGTCTAAGAAAATAAAGAAGAATTTTTTTTATTGTTCCATTAAATGAAAGACATGTCAATTCAATCTTTAGATTTTATGAATTTAATTATGATATATTATTCTGATAAGAAAGTATGTTGTAGATGAGAATGTTAGAATTTAAAAATATTTAACAATAAAAAGACGTAATAATTTTTTAAATAATACTGAAAATGGAAATAAAACATTTTTACTATGACAGAAGAAGTAGTAATTAAGTAAATATGAACTTGAAACTTAATACTCGCATTTTCTTGAATTGAAAGAACAATATAGAAGGCAATAGGTTAGTTTAATTGTTACTTTCTGTGTTTAAACTGAAATAATTAAAATGGGTGAAATAATTGTTTTAAAGAAAGAAAAGAAAGATTTTCCAAAAGAAGGTAAACAAGAAAAAAGGCAAAAGAACAAAAAACGAGGAGGCAAAATGGGAGACATTCTCTGGACAGAATATAGGCTTTTGTTTGGGGGCCCATTTTGAAAGACCTATCAATTATCATGGGCCTGACTTGCTGCTACAGAAAAAGTTTGACATCCTTCAACTTTGTGACAATATATGCCTCTGCCTCTGCCTCTTCATCATTGAATCATTAGTGCCTCACACCAACCTTATTAACATCCTTGCCTTTTGTTAATAAATGTCCTAAAAGACAATAAAAATAACATGGCCTAGTCAGTTTTCGAATTGGTAATTAAAAATAGCTAGAGTTTTAAAAAATATGACTATTTTGCTGCAACATAGAAAGTTTCAGTATAATAGACTCGAGATTGATGCATCTGTGTATGAACTTCCGACATATTATACTGGAATTCCAGTACATTATGCTGGACGTCCAATATATTATATAATATATCGCCGGATTTTGAATAGTATTTTAATTCAGATTTATTTTTACATGAAAAAATTGACTAAATTTCAATTATTTTTGAAATTGTGGTTATTTAACCAGTTATAAATGTGTCAATTTTTTAATTTCTCCCTAAAAGTCAGGGAGCGTTTTTCCATAATGATTCTTAGGTGGTTCGAATTCAAATTAGTTGGGAGTTTTAATACTATATATATCAAACATTAAGGAAAACAAATTACATTTGCATTTCACACTTCATTCAGGAAACTTAAAAACATTCCCACAATTGGAAAAAGAAAAACAAATTGCTAATTAGTTGTGAGTTTAAATGTAGGGTTTTAAGTTATAATTTTTATTATGATAAATATATATTTGTTGTTCAAACAACAATTTTTTTTTAATAAACCAAATACTTAATCAACAAAAATAAATAATAACAAGGATAGCAAGTTTGAGGGGCTGCCGCGGTGGCCAACATTGTCTGCATTAGTGTTAGTAATATTACATACCAACAGTGATTTTATTTATTTACTGACCAACAGCATATTGAAAATAACCTTTTTATCCGTATATAGTAAGAGTAAGATTTGTATATACATTACCATCCCTACATCTCACTTGTGAAAATATAACTAAAAAAATTATTATTATTGTTGTTGTTGTTTACTGACAGTGCTATTTTCTGAGATAGAGAGACTAAGAAAAATATAGAATATAAAAATATTATACGACAAGATTCATCGTAGCTACGAACTATTTGGTGACAGATTTGCAATGAATTTTGTAGGTATATTCAGTTTTTGTAGTGTTTTTACGTTTGAATGCTACTGAAGATGTAGGGATTAAATTTGATGGTGTCCTCATATCCCTAGAGGAATCTCATAGATTATAAAGTGCAATCATGTAGCAAAAACTTGGAGAAAGGATTATGGCCCAACTTCTTCCCCTCTTTAATTATTCTTCCTTTAAAAATGTCAACCAAGTCAACAACTCATGGCAGGTTTTGTTTCCCACATTTAAAAGCAGGCTGGATCCACCATTTATGGCTATTGCAAACTCATTAATTATACCGTCTTAATTTCGAAAAATAGTAAAAAAATTATCAATAATATATATTTATATTGCATTTATCGTCACATGATAATAGTAGAATACTACACCGCCGCGGTGACATGGACGAGATTGCCTTCAACGAAGAAATTTATGATAGTAATTGTTTTCCTCTTTAGAATTAATTCGATGAGTAATCATAGAATATCACATGATTATGAATAAATAGAAAAGGAATAACTCGCAGTGACGTTTCATACAGTAAGATTGTCGTTAATAATTGCCGTAAAACAAAAGGAAAGACAAACTGGACCAAATATATGGTCCGTATCCTAGGTTTAACATAGTCTACTAGGATTTTGACAATTTTCTTGAGAGGGATGTCTCAACACACTATTTTGTTTCTTTACAAATCGTCAGTCTCACTCCTGTCATATATATATATATATCACTTTAGATATAAAGAAGAATGCAATTTAAAAAGTCTAATCAAAATTCACTTAATTTAACTCATGGAAAACAAAAGATGATAATCATTTCAAGATAAGTAGATCGTACCTATATCTTTATCTTTAAATTAACATAATCTGTGAATACAATGAAAAACCATAAGAGATTTTCTAACGAAATAAGCGGCGTATTAAAGTATATTTTTCATCACACATTTGCTATAAATGATTAATAGAAGTATATATGATTGATGAAATGGTTCCCTATGTATCTTTAGTTTCAATAGTCAAAATCAACTTCCTCATATCCATGCAATAATCAAATATTACAGTCATTTTTAAGCTGTAAAGTACAATTAAAAACATAAGATGATCATTCTGGCTATCACTTAGCACAACACAAAAGTCTTCTGGGTCCTATGTTTCCTAGAAACATGAATTTTCATTGCATTTTCAAATATTATGTTCTTCTTTAACCCTAATTTGGGACATCTATATCTTATTCCATATCATTAGAATCTTATCCTTCCATCTATTGTAAAAGCAGATTATATTTTACGCACTGACAATGTTAATAACTTTCATATGTTTTATAGGTTAATTAATTAGTGGACCTACAATAATAGGTACGTAGTAACTCCTTACATCAAGTCTGATATGGTTAAATTGCATTGATAATGTAATTTTTATTTATAAGACACGAGAAAATAAAGTAAAGAAAAGATATTTTACCAACCCGTTAGCCTTTTTTTACCTTTTCTTTTTTGCCATAATGATTTTTTATTAATTTTCTATCATGTGTTCAATATTTATATTGAGATCCGACTAGATTCAAATTCGCATAAAAAAATTTCATGAAATTAAATGACTTTACATCCAAAATTCGAACGCAATACCCGTAATTAAGGACGAAAAAGCGTATCGCTCCACCCCAATTCTTTTTGGTGCCTTAGTTTGAATTATCATGGAATTAGAAAAGACAAAGGAGCATAGAGAACTTTTTGATATGCCGTTGACTTAGGTGTCAACGGTGATGATGAAGCGTGTGCTGTTTCAAGCAGACATAGAATCATAAGCTTTGTTACCTAAAGATGAAAGGTGGTGAATATTTTGTGTGCTAATTTCTAAAAGAGTAAAGATCCAAAGAGAGAAGAGTAAGAGAGAAGAGTCGCAACTTTCTATAACAATATTTTTTTCGGAATCAATTTTTATGTTATGTTATAATATATATTTTCTATAATAACATTTCGTTATAACTTTCAAATATATTCAGAACAAATAATACTGTTATGGAAAGGTTTCACCGTAAATGGACGGCAACTTTGCGTCTTTAATAATCAGTATGTTGTGGGTCTTATTTTGATTCTCTTGTTTAGGCACCTACCCACTAAACTTTGGCTGGGGCTGTTAGTTAGGGTAACTTATCATTGCCATATGTAGAGTGACAAGCAAACAAGACAATTCAAAATGTTTTAGACCCGTCCATTAATTAAATTAATCTTCTTAGTATAACTTTGATGTTTCAATATATATCACAACCGATGATTGTGGTGGAATAGATATAGAATCTATCCATCCTTAAATAGAGGTATCCGGTTCAAGCCTTTGGGAATGAAAAGAATCCTTATAAGAAACCATTCTCCTTTAATGAGCATTAAACGGCAGCCCGGTACACTAAGCGATCTCGTTATATGCGGGGTCCAGAGAAGAGCTAGACCACAAAGATCTATTGCATGCAGCCTTACCCTGCATTTCTGCAAGAGGTCGTGACCTCCTTGTCACATGGCAACAACTTTAATGAACGTTTAATGAATTTTACGCCACGTAAATCTGAATTAATCAAGACCAAATACAGATGTCAGGACCCCAATAAGATAATTAGAAAGTTGAGTTGGGTTTGCAAAAGGTAGATAAATTAGATTAGGGTGTGCTTAAAGTGTTTTAAGTGCTTAGTAAAGAGTGGATTTTGTGGCTAAGTCAAGATTCTCAAACTATATTGATCAAGATGTTGCATTGAGGACCAATACAAAACAGTCCATAAGTTTTGTGCACAAAGTCTTCCCTTTGTATCATGACAAATGACAAATAATATTAGATATTGTTCCCCTTTATTAGATTGTGAGCATTGGATACCCTAATACTACTACAAACTTTCTATTCCCTATTCCTCTCTTTTTCCCTTGATGTAAGGATTTTCCTAAACCTTAAAATAAAAAAAGTGGGGATCGAGTAGTAATGGATACTTGTATGGAAAGTTCAACTTACTAGGTAAATTATACGGTCAAATCTTTATATAACAATTATCCTTTATAATCATATTTTATTATAATATTGAAATTTTTTTGGAACCGATTTTTTATGTTATCTTATATTATATGTTCTCTATAACAATATCGGATTATAACAACAAATAAGATGAAAAAAACGAGATTTGACTCTATATATAATAAAAGACTAGAAAAAGGGTTGACAACACATCAAAAAGTAAAATGACTAATGGAATGATCGACTACTCAAAGTGAAATTAGACAAAGACAAAGATTTCAGGTTTACTTCAGTAGTTTTGACTGTGCACTACTTTTACTGAGGGGTAAAGAGTAAAAACAGGTGATCATCAATTCATCATCTGTTGCAACTTCCAAAATTGTTTGTTTTTCAGTGTCAATGACTTTCCTCTTTGCTTCTATAGCAGCAGATACTATTACTAGCTAGGATATATGCATGCATACATTATTAATTAGCTCGCTCTTGTTTCTTTTTTCACTATTGTGTGTATATATATATATATTCGGTATTTTACACTTCTGAAATAAATGCAAGCAACCAGGTATATCATATTAAAATAGCTAATGTCGTAAAATTGTTTAATTCTATGTATATGTAAAATCCTACTTGAAATTACACCCTACCAAGTTTTTTTTCGGTTAAATTGAAAATATTTTATTTACCAAGTATCTCAATATGTATAAAGTGACTCTTTTGGACTCACACCCTCTCAAGTTATTTCGTAGTTTTTTCCTTTTACTTTATGCATTTGGTATTAAAAAGGTAATGATCCAATTAATTTCATTTCACATTACATATATAGGTTGCACTAAAATGAGAAAGGCTTCTTATTACATGTTTCTTCGATTATAAGGGACGAACTCAAGGATTTTTTATTAAAAACACAAGAAATGAGATTAAAGTTTGCTTAAAAGGTGGAAGAAAAAAAGAAAAAAAAAAAAGATGTCCAGTAACATCCTTTGGCTCCTTGATCCATGCTCAAGAAACGAGGATTGTCCACAACCCGATCGGTACAACCCCCACACCCTGTCATAACACTACCCTCCTGTATTATTTTGAACTTTCCGTAAATATTATTCGGTGCATATATTTTTAGAGAATCGGACACAAGTGTGACAATATTTTAGAGATCTCGCACGATATATATAACTCTTCACATCCCAATAGAATGTCAGTTAATTAGGACCTTGCGTTATCTCTTTACCTCACCAGAAATTCTCATTCAACATCTAACATATATATAACTTTTAAGCTTTTATATATAATTTGATTTTCCAACAAAGAGGTTCGAACATTTCGTTTCTGTATAGCTCCTAGTTTTCACTCTGATATTTTTCTCTTTCAAGTAATTATGCAAAAAGAGCCATTTTAGATTTCCAAATGAGTAACTTGATACTAAATTAAAGGAAAAGGAGAGAAGAGGAATAATGATAACAATAGAGTATAGACCGTATAGCGTTTTTGAAAATTATGTGCACTTCTTTAGTTGACTATAACACCACTTATATATCATTGAGGGGCGACTTAAACATATTCGGCAGTCTAAAGCGAAACTTTAAAAGGAGATCTTAAATATTTTTTTAAAAATACTTCATATATAACTTTATTTGAAGATTATTTTTCTAACATTATGAGGTACAAAATCATTAATTATTAGTTAGTTTGTTTAATCTTTTTTGAGATATTTTTTATTTTAAATAATATTTTATCAATTTTAATTTTGAAAACGTCTTTCATCTAAGGAACTGTTAATATTAGTCTATAAGTAATATAGGTATTTGAGAAAGAATTCAGTCTTTTATCTGATTAAGTATATCAACTAAATCAGTTGAAGTATCATATTCCACTTCTACTATTTTTTAGCACCTTTAATGTTAAAAAAAAAAAAGAAGAAGTCTAAGCCAAACAATACTTGAATGACTATTATGTTTTAAGAAATATTCAAGATTTAAATAAAAATAATAAAATCTAAAACAATAGAACATGTTCTAGATAATTCGCTGCTTCAATTTGCTTAATGCGCTTTCGGATGAACAAAAAAGAATATGCAATACAATGTCCAACACACCTCAGACTTTGAGTTTTGACAAAATAATAATTTTCTTTGAAGAATGGGGAAAAAGAGTAAAGTAAACTTTGTTTTCTGAGAAAAAAATAAATAGAGAATCAGAATTTGGGTTTTATATATATCCTATTGAGTAAGTGAAATATAATCCAAAATAAAATCTACATTCACACACTAAGGTAAATGTGCTGATTTTATTACCTAATTTATCTCATAATTCACCTCATTTATATACCGACAAATTGTCTTCCTTTTTAATCAAAATTTAATTTAATATTTGTTTTTTAAATAAATAAAAACACCAATAAACATAGTGTATGCATTTGTATGATTACATTAAAGGGGACTTCAATTAAAATCAACATTTTATTTCTGATGGACGCAAAGAATCAGTGTCTTTATATTCGACAATTATGTTACATTCTCAAAGATGATTTTAATTGGTTTGCAGAAGATTAGTATATCAATGTGTTTACGAGTAACAATTAAACTTGTAATGTGGTTATAAAGATACGTGATATGATTCAATACCAATTGATAAATGGCTAAATAAATAAATTAATTGAATGATTAAAATAAATCAAACCAGCATCGTTGCAAGTTATCGACCTCGATTTGAAACAGGCTCGAGATCAAACGTTAAGAACAGTAGTAAAATGTAAGCAAGTAAAAGAGCAGCGCATTGTTATTCTTAGCAAGTGTGTCTACATATGAATAGGGTTCCTCTTTATATAGTAGAAGAATCCTAAATAAGGTATAACTCTAATTTCGGAAGCAAAATCTATGATTGATGTTAATAATCGTTGACGATTCCATCATTCCCGAGATTCCCGCCGAGATTTGTGGTCGATCGCTGATATCTCGTTATTCCGTTGCTTGATGACGGTCATACCTGATCTCGATCCTTCGGTCTTCGTGTCTTCGAGCTCGAGCTCGCTTCAGTATAAGCTTCATCTCGAGGCACACCTTCAAGCCCATAAAATCGAGTATCCTCAATTTTAGCTGTATACAGATAGTCCTCGCGTTTCTTAGAATGAAATGATAATAAACGACTTGCACCTCGATTCCCTTGCATCTCGATCATGACGTCGTCTTTGTGACGTAAGCGGTAGATGTGACCTAAATGTGTCGTCGGTTCGGTTCCCCAAATCATCAATGCATGTCAGTCGTTGGTCGGCCACTAGTGCCACCGAACCGTCTCCACAAGCTTATAAATATCACCTCCTTGATTGATTCAAACTTTACTTTGCTTTGATTAAAAACTCTTAACTCTCTAATCCTTCTCATCTTTCTTTCATTACCGCCTGTTACGCCGCCGTTGTTCTCATCGGAGCAACCAGTTTCATACTTATTTTCAGCCTCCTCTGCTTATACAAATGGCAAAAACCTCTAAAATTGTGCCACAAGAAGAAAAGGCTTCATCTTCCTCCTCACGGCCGGCTGGTGACAAAATATCGGTGGAGCCGGCACCCCATGAGTATGTTCCAGGCCCATGCGTTCTGAAATCCGACTTCAAAGTCGAAAACCTCTCATCGGTACCCGGCCGATGTGAACACGTGTTGATGTACATGTGCTCGATTACGAAGAGCCACATCGAGGCCATGAAAAAACTGCAAATGGGGTTCCGAGGTAGGGGTGCACATTCCTACCGCTGAAGAGAATATCAACACGCACGTGAAAGGGGTTCTTAAGTGTTTACACTTACCCCTTCACACTAGGTCCCGTCGATCCCGTGATTTTTGACTTCTGCAGAAGGTACGAAGTCACCCTCGGTCAGATCCACCCTTCATTATGACGCATAGTAATCATGCTGCGCTTTTTCTCCAACGAGGCCGGGGGGATGGAGTTTATTCTAAATCACCTTATACGGTTGTACCGGCCTCAAATCTATCGAGGGCTAATTAATCTTCAATGTCGAGCAACACAGACTTTATTCTCGAGCATCGACGAGGATAAAGATCGAGGTTGGATGAGCCGATTCATACGGGTGAGGACCTATGATATATTACCGAAGGGGAAGATGTCATTCCCTGAAGAATGGAACCTCGATCGTAAGTGAATCTTTATATCTCGTTCTCTGCATTCCTTTTAATTTTGCCTCATATTTCCTTTTAACATGCAATTGTCTCCTGGATGCCTCAAGCAGTGCCTTATCTCGAAGATTGGATCCAAAAGCTTGCCTCCACTTCTACTCGCGCTGATCGAGCATGGCGGGATTTGGCAAAGGGCGGGTGAGAGGCCAAGAAGGACCATGGTAAGAATCTCTCCTTATGTATTCGGAAATAACTTCACACTTCATTCATTATTGATTTTCCCTTATATAGGTCTAACCAAAGATGCCATTCTGAGGCCCACAAGTGAAGGAGGAGAAGCCAAGTCCCTGGCTCTAAGGCCGGAAAAGGATAAGAAGAGAAAGGACGCCTCGTAGTCCGAGGTCTCCAAACCCAAACCTCGAAGGGTGAGGAGGAAAATGATCGCTCTCTTGGCGGACACGGTCCGAAATTTGAGAGATGAGGACGAGGAAGAAGAGGAAGATACTTCGGCGCTGATGGCCCGTACCAGGAAGGCCATCGAAATCGCCACTCCTTCCGAGTTGCCACCCGCTGCAGCTAAGCCTCGTGTTGAGGAAGCTTTGAATAAAAGTTCGGGCATGGATCCCGAATCTCTAGAGGTCGAGATTGTTTCTCGATCAACAAGTTGTACACCGGGGGAGGGGGCGGTTCCGAAACACAGAAAATCGAACAGAGCACCCTGAGAGACTCGCTCGGGGCCATGACAATAGGTTAGCTGCCTTCGTTGCCCGTCTTTTCTGAAGAAGCAATAACAAAGGACCGAGGGCTGAAGACTCCTGAGATTGGCGGAGGCTCTAGCGTAGGTGATCCCTTCTGGGATTGCTTCGTTGGGGTTGATGATGCCTCCGACATTAATGATTCTTCGATCCTTATGGCGGAAACCCATCGTCTCTTTTCTCGGGTAAGTACCAGTCGCTTGTCGGTTTCTTTTCTTTGCCTTTTTCTTTATAAATCTAACTTGTGTTTTCTTCTTGTATGGGCCTCCGCTAAATTCCAAGCTGACCTTAGTTAGTGTGAGGACGAACTTAAGAAGGTATCGAAAGTGAGAAATGCCTTAAAGATACTTTGTGTCCAAAAAGACGAGGTTATAAAGGACCTTCGAGTAGACCTGGACAAGACTCGTGAAGAGGAGGCCGAATTAGACAAGCAGGTAACCATTCTTATGATGAAGTATGGAATCAACTCGACTGTGGTAGCTAATAGTTTGTTTTCTCAGCTGCAGCAGAAGGTAGAGAGTATCGAGGTTTTCCGGGCTGAGGTTGATCGGGTCAAGGCCGATTATGATTGGTGGAAAGGGAACATGGACCGCCTAGCTGTAGAAAAGGAGGCAGCCTTGGCCAAACTATCTTCAGTTGAGGACCGACTTCGAAACCTTAAGGAGAAAATCTCGGCCAAGACCAAGAGGGTCGAGGAACTTGAAATCGGGCTTGCTGAGGCCAAGGCAGAAATCGAGAAGTCCAAGGTCATGGCGGACAAGTCTATCGCCATGTACCGGTCTGACGTCGAGGCTGTTCAAATACAACTAAGGGAGACCTCTGATCGGGAGCGGTGGAGCAATGATTTGGAAAAGTGTAAATCCCGGAGGGAAACCCTCGAGGAAATTCAAGATCGGGGTTTGACCTTTTCGAGGAAATTGCACGGGCCAAAGAACTTGAATCCGAAGCCAGGCAGCCCGCACCCTCCGATGATGAGGTTGGTGAACATATGTTTTTATACCCATTGGGTTTTTCGTGGGTCCGATGATCGGAACCCTATCTTTTTTGTGTTTTAACGCGTTTGTGTTAAGATAATTCGATATTGCTTAAGTTTTTTTTTTCTTTTTGAAAATCGATATTATCGAAGCCTTTCAATTATTCTAGGGCTTATTTTATCAAAGCCTTTTTTTATTTGTTTTGCGAGGGTAACCTTATTTAACCGGGTTTTCAAAATATTTGAAGGCCTTTTGTTTATAGCGAAAGTCGGACATCTCCGAGCCGCATTATTTTGGCCGTAGCCTTTAATATGGCCGTAGCCTTTAATGTGGCCGTAGCCTTCGGGTATGTCTTTTAGACTTACTTCCCGATAACATTTTGAACTTGTTCGAAATGTTAGTCCCCGAGTATGGTGGCCTTGGCCTATATATCGAGGGGTTCCTCTTCGAGATTTTATGATTTCGAACTTAGATAGATCGAGTGTGCAGTCCTTAAGTGTTCGAAGCATTCTCACACTTGTCTCTTGAGCCATTTTTCACAAGTGTTAGTTTTGCACAATAGATCAGAATCATATTACACGATTCGTATAGTAGAAAATTTACTTCGAAACAGGAGATGTTCGAGAAAAGAGAATTCTTCTTTGAATAATTCATACATGTTTTGTCGTCGGGACTCGAATAATCTATACGGACACGGTTCGTTCGATCGTTTGGCCCATTACAAAATTTACAATATTTTTCCTATCGAGACCTATTGACACGAGGTACATTTCTCGAACACATAACATCCGAGGGCGATGCCCCTCAGTATTCGAGGTTGATTTCAAAGAAGCCTTGGATACTGTTGAATTATCCTCAAGTAGCACATATATTTTGCCTCGTCAAAAACCTTGCCGAAAAAACCCATTTGGGATAAAAACCGATCTAAGGAAAAAAGAGTGCAATGCGTACTTTAAAACCTAAGGTCTCGATATCTTAGGTCGAATTCCTGCAATGATTTAGTTTCGAATATTTAAGTAAATGAAAGAAAAGGGGAAGTCATACCTTAGCAATAGTATCACTTAAGAAGTGATATGTTCGAGTTATTCGACTGTGGTTCTCCATTCATTGTTCCGAGTTTGTAAGATCATTTCCCTACTATGTCGAGGATTTGGTAGGGTCCTTCCTAGTTAGGACTGAGTTTCCCTTCATTAGGGTCTCGAGTGTTGATGGTGACTTTTCTTAGGGATAGTTCCCCAATTTTGAAGCATCAAATATTGGTTCTTCTGTTGTAGACTTGTAGTACCTCTCGATTTATTGCTTTTGTGCAACCATTCAAACGAGTGCAGCTTCTCGTTTTTCATCTAACAACTCGAGGCTGGTATTCATAGCTTCGCAGTTTGATTCCTCTGTTGCATGTTGGAACCTGGTGCTGGGCTTTTCGACCTCGACCGGTATCAAGGCTTCGGAGCCGTATACTAAGGAAAATGGAGTTTCTCCTGTACTGGACTTCAATGTTGTCCAATATGCCTGTAGGACCTCGAGCAATTTTTCCCTCAACTTTCCTTTGGCTTCGTTTAACCTTTTCTTCAAGATTTGGATGATAGTCTTGTACGTTGATTTGGCTTATCCTTTCCCACTAAGGTGATACTGTATCAATAGTATCCTCTTTATTTTGTGATCTTCGGGTAATTTCATTACTTTGCTGCCGATGAACTGTTTGCCATTATCACATACTATTTCTGCGGGTATCCCGAATCGACATGCGATGTGATCCCATATGAAATCTATTACTTCTTTTTCCCTGACTTTCTTAAAGGCATGTGCTTCAACCCATATATAGAAATAGTCAGTCATAAACAAAATGAACTTAGCTTTACCTGGGGCCGATGGCAGAGGACCGACGATGTCCATTCCCCATTTCATGAATGGCCATGGGGATAGGATCGAATGAAGTTGCTCGCCGACCTGGTGGATCATCGATGCAAACCTTTAACATTTATCGCATTTTCAAACGAACTCTTTAGAGTCTTTTTCCATGCTATCCCAATAATATCCTGCTCTAACGACCTTTCGAACTAGTGACTCGGCACCAGAATGGTTCCCACAAGTGCCTTCGTGGATTTCTCGCAAAATGTAGTCGGTATCTCCCGGTCCCAAGCATACTGCCAATGCACCATCTAATGTTCTCCTGTATAATGTTCCGTCTTCGTCTAATATGAATCGAGTGACTTTTGTCCGCAAGGCCCTCGACTCTTTGGGATCCGATGGTAGCTTCCCGTTCTTTAAGTGCTCGATGTATTTGTTTCTCCAGTCCCAGGGTAAGCTCGTAGAATTTATTTTAGCATGTCCTACCTCGATCACAAACCTTGAGAGTTGGACGACAGTCCTCGAGCTGATCTTATATTCTTCGACCGATGACCCTAAATTGGCAAGTGCATCGGCCTCGATGTTTTGTTCTCGAGGTACATGCTGTAGAGTCCACTCTTTAAAGTAGTACAAGGTTACCTACAATTTGTCTAAGTACCTTTTCATCTTGTCCTCTCAAACTTTGAAGGTTCCGTTTACCTGGTTAACTACCAGTAGGGAGTCGCATTTAGTTTCGACGACTTTCGCTCCCAAGCTTTTAGCTAGCTCGAGACCTGCAATCATAGCCTCATACTCGGCCTCGTTGTTAGTCAATTTGTCTGTTTTAATGGATTGCCTAATAATATTACCCATGGGCGATTTCAAAACAATGCCAAGCCCGGACCCTTTCACATTTGAGGTACCGTCTGTGAAGAAGGTCCATACCGCCGAAGATGTACCCCACTTTAATAGAAGTTCCTTTTCCACTTCAGGTACGAGGGTTGGTGTAAAATCGGCCACGAAGTCTTCTAAAATTTGAGACTTGATGTCTGTTCTGGGTTAATATTTGATATCGTACCCGTCAAGTTCGACAGTTTATTTGGCCAATCGGCCCGATAACTCGAGCTTGTGCAAAACATTGTGGAGTGGATAAGTGGTTATCACACATATGGGTGACACTGGAAATATGGCTTAAATTTTCTAGATGCACTTATTAATGCAAGTGTCAATTTCTCTAAGTGTGGATACCGAGTTTCAACATCTACTAAGGTCCGACTTACGTAATAAAAAGGAAATTCTGCACCTAGCTCTTCTCGAACTAGTACACCACTTACCACTATCTCGGACACTGCCAAGTATAGGTACAACTTCTCATCTACCTTCGGAGTGTGGATCAGAGGTGGGCTCAATGAGAATCGCATTAATTCCTCCAATGCTTGTTGACATTCCGGGGTCCATGCGAAATCATTTTTCTTTTTGAGTAAGGAAAAGAATATGTGGCTCCGATTTAATGACCTCGAAATGAATCGACCCAAGACAGCTATTCGTACGGTTAGCCTTTGTACGGCTTTCACACTGTCTACAACGGTGATATACTCTATGGCCTTAATCTTATTAGGGTTGATTTTGATTCCCCGATTCGATACCATGAAGCCGAGGAATTTGCCCGAGCCGACCCCAAAAGCACATTTTTCGGGGTTAAGCTTCATATTGTACTTTCTCAAGATTTTGAATGTTTCCTGCAAATGAGTCAAATGGTCCTCTACGCGCAGAGGCTTTACTAACATATCGTCAATGTAAACCTCTATTGATATACCTATCTGTTCTTCGAACATTTTGTTAACTAGGCGTTGGTATGTAGCTCCTGCATTTTTTAGCCCGAAGGGCATTACAATGTAACAATAAGTTCCATACTTAGTGATAAAAGAAGTATTTTCTTGGTATTCTGGGTCCATCTGGATTTGGTTGTAACCAGAATAGGCGTCGAGAAAGGTAAGGATCTCGTGGCCGGCCGTGGCATCGATCATGCGATCTATGTTAGGCAATGGAAAAGAGTCTTTCAGACATGCTTTGTTCAAGTCCTTATAGTCTACACACATTCTAAATTTGTTCCCCTTTTTGGGGACTACGACTATATTAGCTAACCATTCAGGATATTTTACCTCCCGAATGGATCCTATTTTGAGAAGTTTGGTACTCGACCTTTATGAAATGATGCTTTACCTCGGACTGGGGTCTTCTCTTTTGTTTTATCGGTTTGAACTTGTGATCCAGGCTCAGCCGATGAGTTGTTATCTTCTGTGGGGTTCCTGTCATGTCTAAATGGGACCATGCAAAGCAGTACATGTTATCAATAAGAAATTGAATGAGTTTTTTTCCTGAGTTCGAGGGTCAATCCCATTCCCAGGTATACCTTTCATTCGGGTAGGTACTCTATTAGTGTCACCTGTTCCAGCTCCTCGACCGTTGACTTGGTTGCATCTGACCCTTCGGGAACAACAAAAGTTCGAGGAGTTGGAAAATCCTTTTCTTCTTCTTCTTCCACTACCTGTTTCTTCGATTCGGTCGAGGCTGGGGGTGGTGATTGCTATTTGGCCGTCTTCTTATCTTTGGCACTCAATTTTTCTACCGTCAAAGGTGTTGATATTGGTGTCACCTTATCGACCGCAAACATTTCTTTTGCAGCATGTTGTTCCCCGTAGTCCGTTTTCACACCATCCGTCGTCGGAATTTCATCATTTGGTGAAGGGTCGATGGCACTGCTCTCATGTTGTGAATCCAAGGCCTTCCGAGCAGTTCATTATATCTCATGTTGCCTTCGATGACATGGAATTTCGTATCTTGGATAGTTTCATCCACATTTACTGGTAGGATTATCTCCCCCTTTATTGTTTCACTAGCCATGTTGAAGCCGTTTAGGACTCGAGATGCAGGCAGAATTTGGTCCTGCAAGCCGAGTTGCTCTACGACCCTCGATCTGATGATGTTCGCCAAGCTACCTGGATCCACTAAAACACGCTTAACTTGAACTTTATTTAATAAAATAGAAACTACCAAGGCACATAGTCTCGAGTCCGTTTCTCTCTAGTGATTGATACCTTAGTGCATTTGAATATAGGCCCTTACGGGATGTCGACCCCGCCGACGATCATGTAAATAACATGCTGAGGTTCTTCTTGCTCGTTCTTCCTATTGGCGTCTCTTTCTCTGAGGTGATTTATAGCTCGATCACTAAGGAACTCTCGAAGATGACCTTCGTTGAATAATCGAGCTACCTCCTCCCTCAGCTGCCTATAATATTCGGTCTTATGGCCATGTGTGCCATGATACTTACACATTAAATTTGGGTTCCTTTGAGAATGATCGGTTTGTATCGGTCTGGGCCACCTAGTATATTTGATTCTTATGATAGCCGATACAATCCCAGATGTATTGACGCTGAAATTGTACTCTGATAATCGAGGTTCTTCTGGGGGATCTGTATATTTGTCGAAACCGATTTTACTCATACGTCCCTGAGAATTTTTCCCTCGGTCACTCCTTCAATCGTTTCGGGCGGAATTGCATCCCGGACCGTTATTCCCCCGATCTGCAGCATATGACTTGTACCGATCTTTATTTGACCTTGATTATCTATCACCATCTCTCTGATTCTTACTTGTCGACCGGTTGGGTGTACTGAACCCGAGGGGGCTCCTAATTAGTCGTCCTCGACCCTAATCTTTGATTGATATCGGTTGTGAACATCTGCCCAAGTCACAACTGGGTACTCGATCAAATTTTGTTTCAATTGGCGTGATGCTATCCAACTCCGTTCATATAATCCTTGGGTGAAAGCCTGAACTGCCCCATTGGCAGTGACTGGTGGTAACTCCATGTGTTCCATTTGGAATCGATATACGAACTCCCTTAGCATCTCGTTATCCCTCTACTTCACTTTGAAGAGGTCTGATTTTCTTGTCGCAACATTTATGGCCCTAGCGTGTACCTTTACAAATGAATTTGGAAACATGGCGAACAAATTTGGTGGCAAGTTGGGATACCAAATCATAGCTCTCTTCGACAGGGTCTCCCCGAACTTCTTCAGCAATACAAACTCGATTTCGTCATCCTCCAAATAATTTCCTTTTATGACGCAAGTGTAAGAAGTAACATGCTCTTTGGGTCAACTGTCCCGTTGTATTTAGGTATATCGGACATACGGAACTTCTTTGGGATGGGCTTCGAAGCCGCACTCAGAGGGAATGACTTTTGCACAAACTTCTTGAAATCCATTCTCTTTAAGATTGGTGGTGCCTCCGGTATCTGGTCAACTCAGGAGTTGTAAGTTTCTACCTTCTTGTCGTTGGCCTCGCTTTTCTTTTCTCCCGATTCTATTCTCTTAGTGAGCTCCTCGAGCATCCTCATTATAGCAGGATCGGTAGTCGAAGTGTTATCACCCGATCTTTCAGGCACTAGCTCGGTACGACGAGTAACCTCATGTTCGACCCTATTTGGTGCCCTGTGCTGATTTTGCAACTGAGCAATGTCGTTTTTTGAGCTTGAAACATTTCAAATATTACTTGGAGACTGACTCCTTCATCTCCTCTGCCTTGTGTACCTCGACCGTCAGTTCGACCCTCTCTGCGTACACTTCCTTTGAGGTCTGCGCCTAAATCCGTATTCAAAGCAACATGTGAACTGACATCAACTGGGGTTGACGGGCGGTGCTCCTCCGAGGTCAGCCTGCGGCACCTCGGTTCCTTGAGCGATAGCATTCTCGTTTTCTCCATGGAGTCCGAGGCCGTTGTCGCCGTGTGTAGATGTGTTTTGTGAGTTAGACATGATTCAACCTGAAAACAAAACTTTCTGACGAGAACAAGTGTAAAATAGTGTGTTTTATCAGAATTAGCACTGAACAAACACAATTATCCTTAGCCCCACGGTGGACGCCAAACTGTTTACCTCGAAATACGAGTAACAATTAAACTTGTAATGTGGTTATAAGGATACGTGATCTGATTCAATACCAATTGATAAATGGCTAAATAAATAAATGAATTGAATGATTAAAATAAATCAAACTAGCGTCGTTGCAAGTTATCGACCTCGATTTGGAACAAGCTCGAGATCAAGCGTTAAGAACAGTAGTAAAATGTAAGTAAGTAAAAGAGCAGTGTATTGTTATTTTTTAGCAAGTGTGTCTACAAATGAACATGGTTCCTCTTTATATAGTAGAAGAATCCTATATAAGGTATAACTCTAATTTCGGAAGTAAAATCTATGATTGATGTTAATATCCGTTGACACTTCCGTCACTTCCGAGATTCCCGCCGAGACCTGTGGTCGATCACTAATATCTCGCTATTTCGTTGCTTGATGTCGCTCATACTTGATCTCGATCCTTTGGTCTTCGTGTCTTCGAACTCGAGCTCACTTCAGTATATGCTTAATCTCGAGGCACACCTTCAAGCCCATAAAATCGGGCATCCTCGATTTTAGCCGTATACCCAATGCAATTTATGATTCATAACTAAAAAAATCTACTACTAAACACATTCATGCATTAGCACCACAGAACTTTTTCTCAAGAGCTCTCAAACTAGCTGATATTTCCTCTAGAACTTTACTAGAGCAAAATACATAACGAAGATTCATGACTTTATCAAAAAGAAAGAAGAGAATTTAATTTAATCCATAAACTATACAAATTAATGTTAACGCATTGGCGAAGCAGAAATGTTTCCAATGATGTTCAAATTGGAAAGAAATAAAAAAAAATCCCCGATAAAAAGTGTTAATTAAATATTATGTACCTCTAAAACCTAATATTTTAGTCAGTATAATTTGTCGGTGAAAGATAATCAATTGACCACCCTTCTGACAATGTAGCCACTTAAACAATGGCTCATAAAAAAATTCCTAAAAATTATTGATATTACCTATAGCAACAGTACTTTGTTACTGTCGATTTATATAGAATTAAATTATCTAAATCTTATTTTTTTAACTCCCAAGTAAGAACCTGAAATCTTGTCATATAAAACGAAAAAACAAAAAAGATCTTCATAGATCTTATAGCAAAAGACATCGGAAAAGAAACTATCAAAAATTATGGCGAAGAGATAAATATTCTTTTATTCTTAATTTTAATAATAGGTTCGAGCTCAAAACATAAAATCACTTTTGATAAAAAACTTTTTGCCCCCAAAATAAAATTTTCTAACTAGAATTCAAATTAATTTAGCTTTAAAGCAAGGTATGGAATATTGGAATATCAGTGAAAAACAAAGAAAAAGACAGGAAATGAACATAAATTAAATTGTATAGCAATAAAAAGGAAAATTTCAGTTCCTTTATACTAGTTTGTAGCTCCAACTTGTTTCTAATTTGGTCTTTACTTACCCTTTTTGCATAGACAATATCAACCCCCCC
>ML399421.1:0-51473 GCA_005239525.1 Nicotiana knightiana | reverse complement strand
CCTCCCCCCCCCCAAAAAAAACCATCTTCTTCTCTCCAATCTCTAATTTATTATTTAAACATATTATATACTATAAGAAAGATCCCATCAGTATCTTTGTGATAAGTCTCACAAAAATTCTTCTCCAAGCTGAAAACTTCATTACAGTATTACTATTTTTATCTTTTTCTTGTTTGCTTCAGACTAGTTTTCCACTTTAGACTTTGTTTTGTTCTTTTTTTGCTAGTGAATGAAGTTTCTGCTTGAGATCAGTTTGATATTTTAGCTGTGTAAACAGTTAAGACACAAAACAAAAGACTTGTTTTCTGCTGGCAAAGTTGCATTCTTGGATTATTTTCAACAAGTAAAAATGTGTGAAGGGAAGTTTGATTCTACGGCAAAAGAGACACTCAGAATCCTTTGTAGAAGCCATTGTTGGTCTTATGGAGTTTTTTGGGGTTTTGATCACAGAAATTCTTTGTAAGCTTTTTAACTCTTCTCTCTCTCTCTTTTCATGCTCACCATTTTCTTTTCTTTCTGTAATGAAAGTTTTTTTCTCTCTCTTTTTACTCCAAAGGACTTACTTTTCTTTCAAAGGAGAAGATTAATTAATTTTTTGGTTGAGAATTTTGATTTTAGTACTACTTTGTTGCATATGTTTTACAAATACTACAATAAGATGTTTTTGGTAAGTTAAAGTTGTGGAATAATAGTCCTTTTTAAAATGATATAAGTGATAATTTCTAGTCCAATGGTACTTTTTTAGTTTCGCTAAATCGTAAATTACATGAATGTCTTGGATTCTAAGATCTATTTAATTCGTTTTTTAATTAAAAGATATTTCTAGTTCAGCCTCTTCTGCCAAATTCAATTTGGTTTTGTGATTTTCTTAACATATTTTATGAAATTACAGCATTTGGTATTTGGAGAAAAGCTAACTTTTTTTGTTACTGAAAGTTCTTTTTTTATATTTTAATTGAGTAAAAGAAAGATTTCTGAAGGGAAAAAGAGTTTGCTTTCATTTGGAATTTTTTGTTTGATATATATTTTTGGTGCACTGAAATTTTCTGCATGTCAGATTATTAACGTTACAAGATGCATACTATGAGGAACAAATGGGAGCTGTGATTGATGAAATGCTTTTGCAAGTTCATATTCTTGGAGCAGGGTATGCTGCAAAATTAAATCTTTTTTCAGAAATTTCAGTTAAATTTCAATGGCTAAAAGTTACAAGTTTTCACAGCCATAATTTGATGATATGACTTTTTTTCAGGATAATTGGCCAAGCAGCATTTACTAAGAAACACAAATGGATGTTTTCTGATGCTAATCATGAAAAGCAGATTTCCATTGGATCATCTAATAATTCCAATTTATTCCAGGTAATTATAATTTCTTTTCTTGCTTTCAAAATCAGACTTTTTTGATCTTTCTCTTTGTGAAAGTTGTTGGTTAAATAAACAGTTTTGCTGATTTTAAAACTGGCAATTGTATCTTTGTTTGTAGGATGATGCTGAATTTGAGCAACAATTCTCTACTGGGATCAAGGTACTCTATTTTTTTGCTACTTGTTGCCTTATCTCCATTGTGCCTGATCCGAAAATAGCCTCCCTATCTTTATGAGGTAGGTGTAAGGTCTGCGTACACACTAACCTCCCCAGACCCCATTTATGGGAATACACTGGGTTCATTGTTGTTGTTGTTGTTGATCAAGATACTCTTTTTATTTCTTAGTGTTGCCTGATTAACTTCCAGCACTTGGACATGTTGGTTTACTCAAATAACAAATTGTTCTTGTTATTTTTGCAGACAATTGTTGTAATCTCAGTCGAACCGCTGGGGGTTCTGCAATTTGGTTCTACTAGTAAGGTTGGTACTAATGTCCTATATTCAACAATCTGCATTTTGAATTAGTAATGATTTCACTAATTCAATAGTCATTGTGAAAGGGAAAGAACTTAGAATATTACAATATATTGCTGTAGGCAATCACTTCTTTAATTAGTGGAAGAAGGAATGCTCACTGATCTATGCGAATTTAATCCATTTTTCGTTCTCATTTTCGATCAAATCTTGAAACCTCAACCTGTATATTCTTAAGTTGTATATATGTCTTCTTAATTATTATGTTTTCTGCAGCTTCCAGAGAGGACATGTTTTTTGGATCAAGCTAGAAAACTTTTCCAGGGGATAGAATTCAAAGCAGGAAATTTTCCATCACAGCATTCACCTTCTTGTTCAGTTTGGGAGAATCTGCATTTTGTGAATTCCAATGCTTTGCCAACTGCAAACAATGAAAGTTTTATGAAGGAATCTTGTTTATCAGAAGATCTCATAGCGGACAATCAGATAATGACATCTGATGCAGCTACATCATCTTTGAGTGAAAACCAGTTTCAAAATGTTCAGTTCAATTCCTGCAGCGGCCAATTTGATGCTCAAGTACAGCAATCGACGTTTCAGTCTGCTGGTTTCTTTACCGACTTCCAGGATTCTTGTCTGACTTCAACTTGGGAAGATCTCACATCAAATATGAGCATACAAGATTTTGATTATGTCCTCTCCACGGAGTCAAACCATTTTGATTATCGCGCAGATGCAACTCAAAGCTTTCATGAGAGCACAGCATTCAGTTCCGTAGGTGGATTTGAAGTATTTGCTAACGGGGATAAGACCACTGAGCTGTATTGCACACCGTTGATCAACCAGAGGAATGATGGAGCAGTTAGCACTATCAATGATAACCTATTCGATACGATGGGAATTATCTCAGCGTCTGGCAATCTAAACGAGCAGCGTAATTTAAATGTAGACTGTGATGCTTCTGTTTCAATACAAAGTTCCATCACCAACGCCTTTAACCATGTTGAAAAAGGGAACTGTTCTAACATATCTCCCTTTGAGAAAATGACTGGTTTGAACCCAGATGTTAGTGGTCATTACCCGGACTTTAGCACTTCCAACTGTGGATGGAACTCTGGTCAAGCTAATGAACTCAGATTTAGGCCAGATAACAGGTTATTCTCAAAACTGGGAATAGACCAGCTTCTTGATGACGCCTTGAACGAATCTTGTTCATTTGCTGGATCTGTTTCTGATGATCAGTTGTCAAGAACAAATAAAAGAAGAAGAATTGGAAGTTCTTCAGGATTGAATTATCTGGCAATGCCTCCTAGTTTTTCTAGCTTTGATAAGATTACAAAGTTGGACGGCAACCTTGAGGCGAAGAGTGAGGCCATCACAAAATTGGATGCAAGTACATTGATTGGAGACAGATGTAGCATCAATGCTTGCAATACCATTTTACCAGTTAAAGGCAATCAAAAATCCTCAAAGCCTACTAAGAAGAAGGCTAAACCAGGAACTCGGCCTATTCCTAAAGATAGGCAGCTGATCTATGAACGTCTTTCAGAGTTGCGAGAGCTTATCCCCAATGGCGAGAAGGTGTTGTCTCTAAACTCTATGTTTTGCTTAAAGAACTAACAGAAAGAAATTAACATTGGAAATGTTTCTTTGACAGATGAGCATTGATCGCTTATTACACAGAACTATAAAGCACTTGCTTTTCTTGCAAGGTGTTACTAAACATGCTGAAGGACTCAAAAGGACTGAAGATTTGAAGGTAATAATCAATCACTTTGATTTATTTGAGCAGGTAGAAAGATAAACATTATTTTCACTGCCAATTAACATGCGTATTTTCAACCAGCAGGATGCTAAAATTCGATTAGAGAAGTCCAAGACTAATGGCAATGGAGTTACATGGGCATGTGAAATTGGCGATCAAACAATGGTTTGTCCGCTGATAGTTGAGGACCTTAGTACCCCTGGTCAAATGCTTGTAGAAGTAAGTAATGATTTCTTTATCACCTATCATACCTACAATTAATTCGATGAGTCTTGATTAAACCTTTATCTTAAGTAAATGATTAACATTGGATTATGTGTGCACTTTTACTCAGATACTCTGCAAGGAACAAGGTTTCTTTCTGGAGATGGTAGATATTATTCGAGGCTTTGGCTTGAACATATTGAAGGGAGTGATGGAATCTCGCGAGACAAAGATGTGGGCACATTTTGTTGTTGAGGCTGAGGTAAACGCTAAACTAGAAAACAGCAGCAACAAATAAAACCACTTAGCTTCTCCTTTGTTCTGTTTTCATCTATTTAACGTTTCAATTTTCTCGCAGGGAAACAGGCTAGTAACAAGACACGAGATCTTTTCATCCCTTGTTCAGCTGTTACACTCGACGAGCACAAGTGAAGTCGGTCTGAACAATCAGCTTCAGAATATAACTGGTGGAAGGACTGCTCTAATAAACGATTGTCCAAAATATGCTGTGCCCATATCTAGCAGCTTACCTGAAACAATTCAATGTGTAATATAGCGAACATTGCACTTACTATAGGATCTGTTTGTGGTAACATAGAACATGCAGAGGAGCATATATTGAGAAGAAGGTGTTTCAAAAAGTTTTTCCCTTTTCAAGATTGCTTCTTCTTTTACACTTTAGGATTATCTTCTTTTTCTCTCTTGACAGAGTTTGATTATAACTTGAAGCTGACTGACTAGCTAGGTAGTTCCAGGTTACTTTTCATTGTTCTTTTGCAATTTCTGTTGTTTCTTCTGTAACTATGAAACATTAATTACTGAGAAGAAATTACATTAGTCTTGCTTTGACATATTGTAACATCCATCATGATCTTTGTTTTACCTTTTCCTACCTTTCTGGTGAAAACCTGTTCGTTTCATTTCATAGCAGCCTACAATTTGTATTCCTCCCCCCCCAAAAAAATGAATTCTCTATTTGCAGACCTAAAATAAATAAATAAAAATGGCTTCTCTGGACCAAGTAAAAGCTCTTACATGAGTTTGAGTTTCAGCCTAGCTAGCTAACGTTTTTCAGCTGGCTGTTATGTTAGTTGTAGCTCGCCTTCCCTCCTTGTCTTACTTTGGAAAGATTTTCAGTATTTTCTTATGATGACCTGGTCGAGAGAGTACGATACATCAGTGTAAAAGATTTCTTTTTTCTGTGAGTTTGGTTTATTTGACCGTAGGGTGCAGTAGGGCCTGAAGGGGAGGAATAAATACCTGGTCTATAATTTTGACAAAAGGAGGACCGCTATTGGGAAATATCTTCCTCCTCTTGGTCGCCACACATTATCTATTGAATTTTGAACCGTGCGCCATTGGCGGAGCTAGAATTTTCATTGAGGAGTGTCAAAATATATAAAAGTAAACATACCAAAAAATTAAGGGTAGTCAATACATAGTATGTATACATATAAAAATTTTATTTTACCTACCTACACAATGTATTTATCCGGCGAAGGGGTGTCATATTTGACCCCCCTTTCTATAAGGTGGCTCCGCCACTGCCGTGTGCATATTATCTGCCGAGTTTCTAACCATGTGTCACTGGCCGTCCGATATTTGCAGGTTATAAAAAAGTAGTACATGGTTATGTTCCATTAGTGAAATTAGTGACACATGAATCCTCTAACTTTGACACTTCGTTAGTGAGTAGAATTAGTTGATCATTTAGACAGAGATATTGACAATGGAGTAAGCAGCAATCAAACTTTTGATAAGCAAAGTATTTTCTCAAATAAGTGCAGTAATAGTGGAGATAAGTGCTGTCACATTTCAAATTAAAGCAGAAGAAACCAACTGAAACCTGATTTATAAAAGCCATACAAAGTTAGCAACCAAACATTAGATGTGTCCATTCATGGCCTAATTTTTTCCCAACTTTGGTAGAACCTGTTGGGGTTTTAAGCATTAATAACTTAAAATAGGGTAAATGAAAAATGGAAGGAAAAATAAAATATTTGAGGTTCCCTTCTTGATTGTCTCACATGGGAAGAGGAAAAGGTTTTTGATGGGTAAGCAATTGCTCTTCTTCTAGCTCATAAAGAGTTGAGAAGAAGGCAAGCCTCGCGTCGTCGTCGTCGTCGCTCCCTCGGTTCGGCCTCAGATTCGTCGATTGATTGATTATTTTTTGGACCAAATTTATTTGTTAATAGTAAATATTAACAGAAATGTTATTAAATATTTATTTTAACAAAATATTAACTTTGTTTTTATAACAGAAAATTAACTACCCTTCAATTTTTCCTCTTTATTGTTGAGTAAATAGCCAATTATGCCATGACATTTATTCTATGGCCGTTTTGGAAAAACAACCATTCTGAAGAGTTGCACCTCTTCAGATTTCAGCCCAACTTTGGCTATAAATACAAGTCCTTCTCTCAGATTTTATATACTAATTTCTGAGTTCTCCTCCTTTCTTCTGCATATTCTTAACTTCAAATAAAGCAAAAGTAAGTGTGATTTGCTACCGAACTTTGTGTTTCGCTGAAACACTGGGGTTTGAAGTATCACTACACCAGTGTATAATTCGTTCTATCATGGGAGGAAATAATCCATAACCTTGGGTACTAGGAGGAGATTAAATTCCTTAAGGAAACATTGTGAATTTAGTGGACTCGAATGGGTTTTGTTATTTCATTTACATTTCTGTTTATGTTATTTTATTTTCTCCAAAATTGTTTTACAAATACAGATTACTAACAAGCTTAAGGAATTTAATATTTTTTCTATATTTGTGTCATATTCACTGTTTCTGGAGAGTAAAACCTTTGCGGCTTTGTACTCTATTGGAGATTAAAATTTACGTGATTTTAACGTTTGTGTCATTTTTTTTACAGAAAATGACGAATGACAACGGAAACCAATTTGTTCCGATGGTAACTGCCAATGCCTCAACGAGCCGAACAACATCGACAGCATTGGCACCGGCTGAGAAACCCGGAAAGTTTTTCGGGATTGATTTCAAACGCTGGCAGAAAAAGATGTTCTTCTACTTGACTACTCTAAGTCTCCAGAAGTTCATCAAGAAAGATGTTCCTGTGCTGTCAGATGAAACTTCAGAGATTGAACGCTTTCTCGTGATTGAGGCGTGGAAGCATTCAGATTTTTTGTGCAAAAATTATATTCTAAGCGGGCTGGAGGATGATTTGTATAATGTCTACAGTGGCGTGGAAATGTCAAAAGAACTGTGGATAGAGCTTGAAAAGAAATACAAAACTGAAGATGCCGGGTTGAAGAAGTTCGTTGCTGCAAAATTTTTGGACAACAAAATAGTAGATAGCAAGTCTGTTATTACCTAAGTCCAAGAATTGCAAGTGATTATTCACGATCTCCTTGTTGAAGGTCTTGTCATCAATGAAGCATTCCAAGTAGCAACAATGATTGAGAAGTTGCCTCCTTTGTGGAAGGACTTCAAAAATTATTTGAAACACAAACGCAAGGAGATATCCCTTGAAGATCTCATTGTTCGGTTGAGAATCGAAGAAAACAATAAAGTTGCTGACAAGAGAGGCCGTGGAAATTAACAATAATGGGAGCAAATATTATTGAAGATAACAAAAATAGGAAGAAGGCTTCTGGTCCAAAATACAATCCAAGCAAGAAGCGGTTCAGTGGAAATTGCTACAACTGTGGGAAAGCCGGACACAAATCTACGTAGTGTCGTGCTCCGAAGAAAGACAAGAAGAAGGGTCAAACAAACATGGTTGAAAAGCATGATGATGTTGATGACTTGTGTGTCATGCTTTCCGAATGCAACTTGGTGGGCAGTCCTAAAGAGTGGTGGATTGATTCTGGAGCCACTCGCCATGTTTGTGCTGTTAGAGAAGCTTTTGCTACTTATGCTCCTGTTGGACCCGATGAGACGATTTCTATGGGAAATGCTTCAAAGGCCAAGATTGAAGGATGTGGAAAGATATTTCTAAAAATGACTTCCGGCAAAGTTGTGACTTTGAACGTCCTTCATGTTCCCGAGATTAGGAAGAATTTAGTCTCTGATGGATTTCTTGTTAAGAATGGCTTTAAATGTGTATTTGTATCCGATAAGATTGTAATAAGTAAGAATGAGATGTTTGTAGGAAAATGTTACCTCACCGAGGGCCTTTTCAAGCTAAATGTAATGGTTGTTGAAAGTAATAGTAAAATTTCAGCTTCGTCTTACTTACTTGAGTCAAATGAATTATGACATGTACGTTTGGGTCATGTCAATTATAAAACCTTGCGGAAAATGATTAATTTGAAAGTATTGCCTAAGTTTGATTGCGACAAATCAAAATGTCTAAGTATGTGTGGAATATAAGTATGTTAAACATCCTTATAAGTCAATTGAAAGGAATTCAAATCCTTTAGACTTAATTCACACAGATATTTGTGACATGAAGTCAATACCATCTCGCGGTGGAAATAAGTATTTCATAACTTTTATTGATGATAATACTTGACATTGCTATGTTTACTTACTTAATAGTAAAGATGAAGCAATAGACGCATTCAAGCAATACAAAAGTGAAGTTGAAACACAACTAAACAGGAAAATCAAAATGATAAGAAGTGATAAGGATGGTGAATATGAATCTCCTTTTGAAGAAACATGTTTAGAATATGGAATTATTCATCAAACAACGGCCCCTTACACGCCCCAATTCAATGGGATTGCGGAAAGAAAGAATCGTACATTAAAGGAGATGATGAATGCATTGTTGATAAGTTCTGATTTGTCACAGAACTTGTGAGGGGAACTCATTCTTACGGCTAATCGAATATTAAATTGAGTTCCCCACAGTAAAACACAATCCATTCCATATGAAAAATGGAAAGGAAGGAAGCCCAAATTGAATTATTTTAAAGTGTGGGGGTGTTTGAAAAAAGTGCAAGTTCCTAAACCCAAAAGGGTAAAAAATAGGATCGAAAACCGTTGATTGTATTTTCATAGGATATGCGATGAATAGTAAAGCATATTGATTTCTGGTTCATAAATGAGAAAATCCCGACATTCATAATAATACGGTTATATAATCAGATAATGCAAAGTTCTTTGAAAATATATATCCGTATAAAAAGGAATGTGAGTCGATTGGTGAAGGATCTAAACGACCTCGGGAAGAAACAAAAGAAAGTACATTTAATCAGGAGGATCCAAGACGTAGTAAACGTCAAAGAACGTCTACTTCATTTGGACCAGATTTTGTGACTTTCTTATTGGAAAATGAGCCTCAAACATTTAAAGAAGCTATGCCTTCTTCGGAATCATTATTTTGGAAAGAGGCAGTCAATAGTGAAATAGAATCCATATTGAACAACCATACATGGGAATTGGTTGATCTTCCTCCTGGAAATAAACCGTTGGGTTCTAAATGGATCTTTAAGAGGAAAATGAAAGATGATGACACTATTGACAAATTTAAGGCAAGACTTGTGGTCAAAGGGTATAGACAACGAGAAAGTCTTGACTATTTCGATACATACTCTCTAGTTACAAGAATTACGTCCATAAGAACGTTGGTAGCGTTAGCTGCAGTTTATGGTCTTGAAATTCATCAAATGGATGTTAAGACGACCTTCTTAAATGGAGAGTTGGAGGAAGAAATTCTACATGGAACAACCTGAAGGGTTTGTAGTTCTAGATAAAGAAAAGAAGGTGTGTAGACTTGTTAAGTCCCTTTACGGACTAAAACAAGCACCCAGACAATGGCATGCGAAATTTGACCAAACAATATCGTCAAATAGTTTTAAAATAAATGAATGTGATAAATGTGTGTACATTAAAAATATTTCAAATCACATAGTCATTGTTTGCTTATATGTGGATGATATGCTGATAATGAGTAATGACATTGCCAACATAAATGCGACTAAGCGCATGCTAACTGGCAAGTTTGATATGAAAGACTTGGGAGTTGCTGATTTAATTCTGAGAATTAAGATCCATAAGACTTCTCAAGGTCTGGCATTGTCACAATCTCATTATATTAAGACAGTACGTGAAAAATTCAAGCACTTGGGCTTTAAAGCTGCAAAGACTCCAATTGACGTGAATCTTGCATTAGCAAAGAACAAAGGTCAAAGCATATCACAATTGGATTATGCTCGTGTGTTGGGATGCTTAATGTACATCATGAATTGTACACGACCAGATATAGCTTGTGCTATAAGTAAATTGAGTCGATATACGAGCAATCCAGGTCAATCTCATTGGATAGCCATGAAACGAGTTTTGGGTATTTAGTACATATCCAGGACTTTGCTTTGCACTACAGTACATATCCTGCGGTCATTGAGGGATACTGTGATGCAAATTGGATCATCGGATTAACTGATTCCAAGTCCACAAGTGGATATATATTCACTATTGGTGGAGGAGCGGTATCTTGGAAGTCGTCCAAGCAAACTTTATTGCTCGCTCTACAATGGAGGCTGAGTTCATAGCCTTAGATAAAGCGTGAAGAAGCTGAATGGATCCGAATTTTTTGGAAGACATTCCATTTTGGCCCAAACCGTTGGCACCAATATGCATACATTGTGATAGTCAAGCGGCAATTGGAAGGGCTAGGAGCATTATGTATAACGGCAAATCTCGTCATATACAACGAAGACATAAAACCGTTAGGCAATTACTCTCTAGAGGAATTGTCACGATTGACTACGTAAAGTGAAGTGATAATGTGTCGGATCCACTTACAAAAGGCCTAACTAGAGAGGTAGTTGAGAAATCATCAAAGAGAATGGGAATATGGCCGAGAACAAGTCATAGTGGCGGTAACTCTACCTAGAAGACTGGAGATCCCAAGATCTAGGTTCAAGGAGATCAAACAAAGTCATTAATGACGGTTGAACATTGTCAACTAAACTTTTGGTCCATTCTCGTGATGAGACAATGTTCAGTACCAAGGATAAAACATTAAGGCTTTTTAACGATTTCTAAATTTGATACGGGGTATATCAAATAGTGTATCTACGGGATGACACATTTAGGAATCACCTATGTAAGTGTGAAGTGTTAGCCGCTTCAAGGAGAATTTTGCAAGGGCAGTTCTCTATGCACTTATGAAACCAGGCGATGTTCATGGCTGAAACGAACACAACAATGAGAACCAAAGACGGTTAAGGGTTGGTTGTGTGACTTGTGGTTGTCTAGGTATACACTAAAGTTCGACGGTTCAAGGATATCAAATCTACCAATTGATCGAGTATATCCGACATAAGTTCACTACGGAAAGTTCAAAGAGAAACCTACTTATCCAGATGTAATTAATCCTTGCTTGTGAATCACACAGTTTTTCATGCATACTTCCGTGATATAGCCATTCCCCATTCATGTGGGGGATTGTTGGGGTTTTTTTTAAACATTAATAGCTTAAAATAGGGTGAATGGGAAATGGAGGGAAAAATAAAATATTTGAGGTTCCCTCCTTGACTGTCCCACATGGGAAGAGGAAAAGGTTTTTTGATAGGTATATAAGCAATTGCTCTTTTTCTAGCTCATAAAGAGTTGAGAAGAAGGCAAGCCTCATGTCTTCGTCGTCGTCGCTCGCTCGGATCGGCTCGGCCTCGGCCTCGGCTTCGGATTCGGATTTGGTCAATCGATCGATTGATTATTTTTTGGACCAAATTTATTTGTTAATCGTAAATATTAACAAAAATGTTATTAAATATTTATTTTAACAAAATATTAACTATGTTTTTGTAACAGAAAATTAACTACCCTTCAATTTTACCTCTTTACTGTTGAGTAAATAGCCAATTATGTCATGGCATTTATTTTATGACCGTTTTGAAAAAACAGCCATTCTGAAGAGTTGCACCTCTTTAGATTTCAGTCCAACTTTGGCTATAAATACAAGTCCTTCTCTCAAATTTTATATACTAATTTCTGAGTTCTCCTCCTTTCTTCTGCATATTCTTAACTTCAAAGAAAGTAAAAGTAAGTGTGATTTGCTATCGAACTTTGTGTTCGCTGAAACACTGGGGTTTGAAGTACCACTACACCAATGTGTAATTCGTTCTATCATGAGAGGAAATAATTCATAACCTTGGTACTAGGAGGGGATTAAATTCCTTAAGGAAACACTGTGAATTCAGTGGGCTCGAATTGATTTTGTTATGTCATTTATATTTCTGTTTATGTTATTTTATTTTCTCCAAAATTATTTTACAAATACAGATTATTAACAGAACCCCAATACCGAAAGGGTTTTAAATTCAATATAGTCTATTTATAACGTAAATAATATCTTGATCATAATATTGTCGATCCAATTTACGTGCACCTCGACTTGTAACTCTTCCTATCAAGATTTAGGCAAATAGAAAGAAGAATATTTTATTTTTTCTAGTGAGATTTGGACCCTGGTCTCTCATGGTTTTAAAGGTAAAATTAAAAAATAACCAGATTTACAAGTGGTAATTGAAAAATAGCCACAGTTTAAAAAATAATCGAAATTTAGCCACTTTTCATGTAAAGATAAATCTGAACGAAAATACTGTTCAAAATCCTGAAAATATTCCAGCATAATATACTAGAGTTCCAGCATAATATACTGGTCTAGCATAATAGGCTGGAAGTTCATACACAAGTGTTCCAATCTCCAGTATATTATGCTGAAACTTTTCGTGTGTTGGAGTTCCAACATAATATACTGGAAGTTCATACACAGGTGCATCAATCTCCAGTATATTATGCTGGAACTTTCCGTATTGCAGCAAAATAGTGGCTATTTTTTAATGACTTTGCAAACATTGCATATTTTTCAATTACCAATCCGAGAACTAGCTAGCCCGTGCTATTTTTAATGGGTTTTAATGATCATTTCGTTGACGGATAAGCCACATCGTTAGATGCTATAATGTAAATAAATCCTCTATTCCTCTCAATTTGGAGAAAAGGAATTAAGTAAAAATCCTAAGCTCAAATCAGGATATACCACCATAGAACGCTAAAGTAAGATAGCAGAAAAAGACTATAAACAAACTTAAAAAGCATAATATTAAGTGACTTTGCAAGAGGATTCTGATGAAAGAAGCACTAAACTGAAAGGATTACTATACCTGGAAAGCTAATATTAGACAATGAGCTGACCTAAACCATACTTTAAAGTAAATATTGATTAGTGACCGCCAGCTGTTTAATAAACCCAAACTGATAATATCTTTGTTTTTTAAGTATTTATCTTTACTATTGACCACTTATCAAGCCAAACTGTAATGGAATTTTTGGTTTTCTTTAGACCTGTTATCTTGGGAGAAATTTAGTATTTATAAATTCACTACTTTGCTACTGCTTTATTTTTTTTTTCTTGAGCCGAGGGTATATCGGAAACAACTTCTCTATCTTTACAATGTAGGAATAAGGTCTGCATACACACTATCCTCCTCAGACCGATACGTGAGATTTCACTGAGTTGTTGTTGTTGTAGTAGTATAAATTCACTACTTTATGAAATGAACCGATATATGATGCTTAACTTATTCATGTACACAGTGGGAATAAATAAGAGGGAAATAGAGAAATGCAACAACTGAGTCATGAACAACTCAAATAGTATTTGAAAATCTTAAAAAATTAATTATCTGGCCTAAGTTTTACATCAGCATCATCTTTATATACATGCATTAATATATAGCTCAGGTCAATTCTTAGTAGTGCATGGCATTAAGCTCCTAAAGAAGTTCTAACATTCACAATATTCTGCAGCTGTGTAAACTTGTTATTTTTGTTCATTTTTTCTGGAATATTACATTGAGATGAATGCCATTAATGCTTGGAGTATTAGGATGGCTGATGGCTCGTCCGCGATTTTGGCACCAGAATCAAGCCTTGTCACAAGAATAAGTCTTTCAATTAAAAGCTTCTTTAAAAATTTAATCTTGGTTTTCTGTAGATTCTTAGAAAAATCATGGAACATAGGAATGAATGAGCCTAGAAAAGTGATTCACTGTATCAAAGTTGGAATTGCTCTAAGCGCTGTATCGTTGTTTTATTATATGAAACCTTTGTATGAAGGTGTTGGAGGAACTACAATGTGGGCAGTTCTGACTGTTGTGGTTGTTTTTGAGTACACTGTAGGTATGTATTCATCAATTCTAAACATGTTTGTGGTTAAAAAACTTACTTCATTTTACTCTTCTTTTGTATAGTGAAAATGAAAAAAGGCTAAATGTTTCAAGAAAATTGCAGGTGCAACACTTTACAAATGCTTAAACAGAGCTACTGGAACTTTTCTTGCTGGATTTCTTGCTATAGGAATTCACTGGATTGCCAATCAATCAGGCAAAAGATTTGAGCCTATAATTATGGGAGCTTCCATTTTCATATTAGGTGAGTGATCTTTGTAAATAAGCATTACTTTCTGCATATGGAATGTATATATAGATTATCTGTTCTTATTTTCTTTTCTTTCACTCAATTAGCCTCAGCAGCAACCTTCTCAAGATTCATTCCTGCAGTGAAAGCGCGGTTTGATTATGGCGCTATGATCTTCATCCTGACTTTTACTTTGGTTTCAATATCTGGATATCGCGTTGAGAACTTATTGAACATGGCTCACGAGAGAGTATCAACGATCATTATCGGAGCTTCTTTGTGTGTTATTACAAGCATTCTCATATTTCCAATTTGGGCTGGTGAAGAGCTCCATAAACTTGTCATTCGTAACTTGGAAAAGCTAGCAGATTCCTTAGATTGTAAGTCTATTGCCTAAACTTTTGGTATAGTTCTGAAAATTCATTAAAAAAATTGTCTTAAATTTGGTCCTCAAATCTCCTTTTAGGTTGTGTTGCTGAATATTTTAGTGACAGTGAAGACACAACAACAAATACTAAGAAAATGCTAGCTTTCAAGTGTGTGCTGAATTCAAAAGCCTCAGAAGAAACAATGGTAAGTTTCTGTCAACATCAACATAAAAAACCTTGACAACTTTCAGAGATTAAACCAAACTTAGTATTAGTACTATATATATCTTGTACTGATAAAAGGGGCAGCCCGCAGCCTTACCCTGCATTTCTGCAAGAGGCTGTTTTCACGGCTCGAACCCGTGACCTCCTGATTGCATGGCGACAACTTTACCAGTTACGTCAATGCTCCCTTCGTATCTTTTACTGATATAACATGGAATTATTTGCTAGGCCAACTTTGCAAGATGGGAACCAGCTCATGGAAATTTTAACTTTCAACATCCATGGAAATATTACCTTAAGATCAGTGCATCGATGCGAAGTTGTGCCTGTTGCATTGAGGCACTAACTAGCTGCATCAATCAAAAAAATCAGGTTCATAATCTGAATTCTTGAATCCACTAGTCATGTAATCCCTTTTTTGCTAAAATTTTCTAAAAGGCGAAAGCCGTTATTGTGTTATAGGCATCTGAGTTCTTAAGAAACCAGCTTAGTAACACTTGCCAACAAGCAAGTTCAAGTACAGCTGAGATACTGAAAGAGTTAGCACTCAACATGAAAACTATGAGAAAATCCTCCAGAATGGATATTTTAGTACAAGAAAAGAATAGCGCGATTCAAGAGTTGGAAACTCAGCTGAAAGAAGTCTCAGGATTGCTCATTGTGCCAAAGGGGGCCAAGAATGAGAAGGATGAAGAGAAGCCAGTTGTGAGGACAGGCAATGTTATACCAATGGTGGAAATTATACCAGCTGCAACATTTGCTTCATTAGTTATTGAAATCGCTACGAGGATTGAAGGGGTTGTTGATGCAGTTGAAGAATTGTCCAAAATAGCCAAATTCAAACTTGAGGATGCTGAGATGATCAAACAAAACAAACCTGTCATCAAGATCATAAATTAGTACTAGTCCAAATAGATAAAAACTTTGGCAAAAATGGCTTCCTTGAACACTTTTACTTGACGAAATGGGTATCAATAAACACCTTTGATCATTGATCAAGTCTATGTGACAACAATATGTGTGACGTCGCAATAATGTGTGCATATCACGCGTAAAAGTTGTTTGCTTAAGTAATTAAAAATGAAAAAGAATTAAAAATCTCAAATAACCACCCGACACCCTTTCNCCCCCCCCCCCCCCCCGACATAAGGTTGTAGAAGTTCTCTTCTCTCAGTTTCATGGATAAATATTATCTTCCTTCCCTTCAGGTGGGATTATTACTTGTCCTATTTCATCTATTTTTGGCTAAAATATTGAGCGATAATGAACATTGCCGAGTCCTTCTATTTCTCTTCTTTTTTTTCATCTCCATTAGAGGCTTTAATTTTTTCTTGTTTGAGGGATTGTCCACGACAAATAAAAACTTTCAGCCTTTTAATGGTGACTCGTTGAGGCAATGGCTAATTTTACCGATTTAGGAGATCTTTTGAGAGGACGATTTTTAAGATGAGTATGGCGGAATGGTAGTGAACCGGCAAGAGCTTTGACTATGAAGAAGACAAAAAATTGATTTTTTTTAAAGAGGAGGGGAATTAAAATTTGGTAAAATAACTTTTTTTAAAGTAGGACCCACAGATTACACATGTCAAAGAATAAAAGGTTTAGTATATGACGTGTCAGTCATGTCACAGCGAGTTAAGGACACGTTCAGTCGAACGTGTTTATTAGTATTCAGTTCATCAAGTAGAGGTGTCCAAATGGAAAAATATCGGAATGACAAACCGATACAAGTTTAAGTGGCTGGGAGACCATTTTTCCTAAAAACTTTAATCTGTTATAAATAGAACTCTATTTAGAGTGAATGTTTATCTTTTAGAGAGTTCTACTTTGTGGTTAAGTCTTTTTTTCCCTATAAATAGAGGGGTCTTACCCCATTGTAAATCATTCCAAAATTCAATAAGAATTTCCTCTCTCTTTCTCTGTAATTCTTTTATTGTTTCATAACACGTTATCAGCACGAGACTCTACCGTCTCAAGAAGATCTTTGAGAAGATTAAGGTATAACTTTTCTCCTCTCCTTAGTGACATTATGAAAAGAAAGTTCGTTGCCCTTGAAATTTCGGGCAAGAAATATATGAAATGGGTGTTGGATGTTGAAATACATTTAGATGCAATGGGTCTTGGAGACGCCATTAAAGATAAAAATAAAGCATCTACCTAAGATTGTGCTAAGACCTTGATTTTCTTGCGCCATCACTTTGATGAAGGGTTGAAAATAGAATATCCCACAGTCAAAGATCCACTTGTTTTGTGGAATGGCTTAAAGGAAAGATATGACAACTTAAAGTTGGTCACTCTTCCACAAGCACGATATGATTGGGCTCATCTGAGGCTCCAAGACTTTAAGTCTGTTTCTGAATATAATTCTGCGATGTTCAGAATTACTTCTAAATTGAAACTCTGTGAAGATACTATCACTGATTATGATATGCTTGAAAAAACGTTTACAACATTTCATGCTTCCAATATGGTCTTGCAACAACAATACCGAGATAAATGTTTCAAGAAGTACTCAGAGTTGATTTCTCTTCTCCTTGTGGCTGAGCTAAATGATTTATGACTATTATTGAGGTGACACACATGCCAAGTGACGGGCGTGCGGGCATGCGCCGAGTATTTGTGGCCTAGCTTATCCCATGGCATCGCTTAGTGATTATTCCCTGATGATATATGTGCTTCTATTAATGTGAATAATGTGAACATGGTAGAAATCATGATAAGTTATATATATTAAGGCTTCACACCGGAAATGCTGAGACCCGAGTGGTCGTATATTACTGTCTCATTTTGTGATTATTTGATTCCATATACTCAGTCCTATTATAACATACCACTTCATATCTCAGTCTCAATATTGTTAATTATATGCATACTTATCATTGTTTTGGGCTGATGGATGCATCTGTGATCCATGTGAGTGAGACGAAAGAGTAATGACTAAGTGAGGCCGAGTGCCTGTTATTGAGATAGTTATGAGATCTGACTGCACACCGCAGCGATATTAAATCATGTCTTCATTGGCTTGATATGGCGCTTGGGCCACTAGGGCCTCTCCGGAGTCTTTACAACCCCAGTGAGCGCATTGATGTTGAGGGATGGATTTTCCCTGGGCATGGATTGTGTCCGAAATGGATGCTATATGAGGGATGGATCGTCCCTGGACATGGATGTTGTTCGAGTGTTGTAATCCGGAGATGGACTTTCTCCGTGGGGATGGATTGGCCGTTTCCTCAGTACGGAGTGACTACGGTCACCAATGATTATGTACATTCCGGGATGGACTTCTCCCTGGGCCTAAGAGCCATATACGGTACTGAGTGGACTGCTGTGTGAGGGTTGTGAGCACTATGTGCATATCCACACTGGTTTCATACATATATTTTTATGATTTCATGTAGAGTATACTAGCATACTTTGCATATTTACTCATTCTGATAAATTGTTAGCATGTCTAATTTCTGTATATAGTTTATTGTAAATTCTGAGATTTTTTCCGTCACTATCTCTCAACCCATAGTTTGGGTTCGTTACTTCTGAGTTGGTGTACTCACGTTACACCCTACACCTTGTGTGCAGATCCAGGTACACCGGGACCCGATAATGGATATTGAGCAGCTGTCATGGAGTTGTTGAGGTAGAAGATGGTGATCGCGACCTCGTCTTCTCTTCCTTATTCCACCTGTTGCACTTATTTTGATTCTATGTTGTCTATTTCTTCATTTCTCTATTTTAAGATATAGCAGCTCATGACTGAGTGATACCGGATCCGGGGTTAGAAATTTTAAATTTTTGTTTCAAATATTATTTTTAAACTTCAGACTCTTAGTATTATCAATAATTTCGTTTAAAAATCGTATTCTTACTGGAAATTGAATTTAGCTTAGTTAAAAAGAACGGCTTGCCTGGTTCCACGACATGCACCATCACGACTTCGAAATTGGATCGTGACAATAAATAGAGGGGTCTTACCCCATTATAAATCATCTCAAAATTCAATAAGAATTTCCTCTCTCTTTCTCTGTTATATTGTTCTTTTTCTTTTATTGTTTCATATCAATATTTCATTGCTTAGTATGTGGAGGTAACCAAATGCTCATGTTGTACTACTCGTTCCACACTTAATTTTTTTTTTTGATTCCCCACCTTTGATCCCCTTTGCTCGATCTATTTGCTCCTTTGGTGACTCGAACCCATAATCTTGATATTGTAGACAGAGTGGTGACCATCTGAGCAACCCCTGAGGTGACCAAATGCTAATGTTGTACTACTCATCCCACTCTTAAACTTTTTTTTATTCCCCTCATTTGATACCCTTTGTTGGAGCTATTTGCTCCTTTGGTGACTAGAACCCACAACCCTGAGGTTGTAGCAGAGGCGGACCCAGAATTTTTACGCAGTGAGGGTACATTATTCTGCTCAACCGGTGTCCCCTAAATGCTTTTGGTGTTCAGGGTACCAACTGCTTTAAATTAATCATTTTCAAGGCATATACGTATATATATATATATATATATATATATATATATATATATATATATATATATATATATATATATATATATATATATATATATATATATATATATATATATATATATATATATATATATATATATATATATATATATATATATATATATATATATATATATATATATATATATATATATATATATATATATATATATATATATATATAGGATTTCAGCCGAATTTTACGGAGTCCGGTAACTCCTCACCCATACACATAGGTCCACCTCTGAATTGTAGATGGGGTGCTGACCATCTGAACAACCCCTATTGTACCACTCTTAACTTTTCGTTGTATGAAATAATAATATATGCCTGCTATGCTTTGTATATTAAAACAACGAGTCCTAAAATGAATGACACCATTTGACTAAGAAGGATTGAACTATCCAATCTGCCAATTATCCTTGACATAATTCCTACTCATATATTTTGGGTACATTTTAACCCTTAAAATGACTAGTGAGGCTTGCTGAATGAGACATAATAAATAAATGCATAAATCTTTACACAAATAGCCGGTCATATTCACTATTTACTTTTTTTAGCCATATACATAGGTTATACACAACTATACACATATAATACATAAATTATGCATATATTATCTCTTCACAAATTATTTTTAGTTTAAACGATCGGGTGAGAGGCTCTTTGGGTTAATTCTTCTGAACAATAGATGTATAGATGTATTTCGTTTCCAACCGGTTAACCTTTAGAGAAAGTGATCACATATTTTTCATGAGGAGGTTCGAATCATGACTCATGAGAGAGGTAAATGAGTAACCAATATTGATTGGGATTTTTACCTAACTATACTATATTAGAAACTTATTTATTTATGTTCTCAGTGTTTTGTAGTTTTTAATAAGTATCTAGGTTTTTCTTACAAAATTGTATACATTGCTCCTTAAAAGGCCCCAACCCCATTATTATTGCCTTCAATTAAGGGATTCAATTACATCCTTTCCTTTTTTTTCCTTTCCTCTTCTCTCTCTTTTTTTTACATTAAAATCCCTTAATCTACGCCAAGAATTTCATCTTCCCTCTTCCCACCATTGCTGACAACTTTATATTATTAAAAAATAAAAAAATATTCAGAAATTGTATGATAACTGTATCGTAATTGTATTTGAATTGTATCATATACATCAATCCTAAAACACAATTGTATCTAACTTGTATCACAATTGTATCTAACTTGTATCTGGTACATTAATACCCAAAATAATATCTGATACAATACTAATAAATTAATATACAATTATCATATATTTGTGATACAAACTGTAAAATTCATCATGGACTAACAACTACTCATAATAATATACAATTACTATAAATGTATAATACAATTTCTGCAACAATTATGATACATATACCATTATAATACAATCACGATATATTTCTGAAATATTGTGATACAATTATGATCTTCATATTCTTCAAGTTTCAATCACAACTCTACACTAAAAATTTAATATAATCGTATTATAATTGTATTAGTATTTGTATCGAGTATTATTTTGAGTATTGATTTATCATATACAAGTCACATACAATAAAGATTTAGAAAGAAAGAAAACAAGATTCAAAACGTACCCACAACTTGATTCTAAAGCAATATTTCGAATTTTGCCGTATTGTACCAATAAGAAATAGAGATTTTGGGTGAGTAGTAAGAAAGAGAAACTGAATTTCAAAAATTTTGGAAGAGGAAAAGTATGTGCAATTGGGGGATGTAGGGGGGGGGGGAGTAACTTTGGATCAATAGTATTTTAATTTGGAATACAATATTCTAATATAAAAAATCCAACCTAGCTCCACAATATTCTAATGAAGAGTACAACATCCAAACTAAATATACCATAATATTCTAATTTGAAATATAATATCAAACTAAATATACCACAATATTCTAATTTGAAAAATCCCTCGAACCTAACTTACCATAATTAATATTCTAATAAAGAGTACAATACTCAAACCAAACATACCACATTATTATAATGAAGAATACAATACTTAAATAAAATATACTATAATATTCTAATTGGAATGCAATATTCAAATTAAACATCTGCAATATTTTCACTTGGAATACATTATCCAAACAGAATATATCACAATATTCTAATTTGTAATATGATATTCAAATCAAACACACCACAATATTCTAAAAAAACTGCAGTATTATAAGATGGAATATAATATTCAACCAAATATACTATAATATTATAGTTTGGAATATAGTATCCAAACCAATCATATGATAATTTTTTAATTTGGAATATAATATTCAAACTAAACTTGCTACAATATTCTAATTCGGTAATACAATATCCAAATCAAATATATCACAATATTCTAATTTGGAATGCACAGTATTATATTTTAGAATATAGTAGGTATACATGTTAAAATAAATTTATAAAGCAGGTATATAGAGTAAAAAAGATATTTTAATTGTATATGGTGTAAACCAATTTTTTCAATAGGCATAGTATAAATTATCCTTCAAAAATAGCCAGATTTACAAGTTGTAATTGAAAAATAGTCACAGTCTTTAAAGTAATTGAAATTTAGCCATTTTTAATGCTAAGATAAATCTCAACGAAACACTGTTTAAATACGAAAAATATTGCAGCATAATATAGTGGAGTTTGAATTTTTTACGTGTGAACATCCAACATAATAACTCCAGTATATCATGATGGAGTTCCAGTACAAATATACTAGAACTCCATCATAATATACTGGTCTAGCATAATATGCTGAAAGTTCATACACAAGTGCACAAAATAGTAGCTATTTTTCTTTAACTTTATGAAAACTGACTATTTTTTAATTATCTGTCCGAAAACTGACTGCCCGTGCTATTTTTACTTTTCTTCGTACTATCGGATCTGAAGTTTTGAACGCATAATCGAACTTCAAACATCTGAAGTTTTGGCTCTACCATTCTGGATCTGGAGTTTGAAGAAACGGATAAATTTTAAAACCTTATAAGCTTTGATTATTCTTTAAATAACGGTTCTAAAAATGGCTATTTGTGCACTTTACTCAGCTATTTACTGGCCCAATAACTTTGAACCCATCTTATATACCTGCTAGGGCCCATTCGGGAAGCCCGTCGTCTTCTTCCTGACAAAAAACCTTCGCGGGGTTTCCAGAGGAAGTGTTGAAAATATTTTGCTGCCAAATAAAAAGCTTCCTCTCAGCTACAGCTTCAAAGTTTTGATATTTTCTCTTAAATTAATTAGTTTCTTTAATTTTTTGCTATGGGTGAGACAATTGTAACGTCGGAGGCAGCTTCATGTTCGTTCCAGTTGAACTCCTCATCCCGTATAATTTGTCGGGTGTAAGTATGACTTTTTTTTTTTTTTGCTTAATTTGATTCAATTTTTCAGTTTTAGCAAGTTGTGAGTTTTCTGCTCAACCCGTATGATATGTCGGGTATTATTGATTTGGTTCTTGACTCGTTGTTGTGCTCAAGCTATGCCATTTTTGTTTGCCTTTTCTTTTGGATTTTCTATTTTTTCCTTAAGTTAACAACAATATTGTCACAAATTTCTAACTTTGCCAGCAATTCGGCTGATTGTATAAATTAGTAATATTATGATCTGATTAAGGAGAAAAAAAAACAAAGAAATCATACATTGGTAATGTATTCTAGGACCAAAGCTACTGACTTAAAACTTCAATTTCAAATTGGGATTCTTACATTGTACCACCAGAACACAAGCTGCTCACTTATGGATAATTAATAGGTACAAAGTTGCATTTTCTTCTTGGTAACCTGCTTGACCTTTCACCAAGGGTAACTTATGTGGATGTATCTTGGATGAACTTTTCGTCGTAGTATATCTTGGATGAACTCATGTGCCTTAACATCATATTTGACTAGTTCTCCGTTAGGGATATTAGAGCGCCTATACGATATGCATTTTGCTTGCACAATTATGGGCGGAGGCAGGTTTTGTTGGGATCGAAGTGACAATCAAACATGTTACTGAACCATCTGAAAATTGAATAAGCTATTAGACAATTTCTAGTAGAAATCCTCATTGTGGGGTTATTCAAGTCTCCATAGAAAATATTTAACAAAATCTGATACTTTCCTCTGATTGTACGGACGTCGAATATGTTTTTTCCCTTCATTGTGGAGTATGTGAAGGTTGAAAAGATAATTTCAGGTGAAAGGGGTTATCATTTTATGATTGAGAATCAATTCCTGGAATTGAACTCACTTAACAAGGAAGTTTTACCTACATATTTCTTCTATTGTGTAATTCCTGCTTATTCTACGTTCCACCAATGCTAGGCATACAAGTAGTGTTTCACTAAGCCCAATATGCTGACTCCATCATCATCATCAATGTTTTGAACCTGCCTATTTGACAATCTACTATTCTAGGCACATAAGAATTATTGGTTTCTGAGGTAATCTTGGTAAGAGAGAAAGAAAAGTTGTAGTTAGATGGTTGAAACTTGTAGTGTTATGTGTAACGCATGTGGTTGCATTGATTCCTATAATCCTATCTATCTTTCCTGTCACTTATTCATTATAATACGGAAACTGAAAATCCGATAGTTTCATGGTTAGCAAGTTATGTGTCTATCAAAACTGTGAGTGGACTTTGGCTAAACTAATAGCAACATCTACTTTTTGTGCAGTTGTCAAAAGCAATTTTCGCAGTATACCTGCCCTCGATGTAACACCCGTTATTGCTCTCTTCCTTGTTACAAGGTGAGTGAGAGAGAAATTCATTCCTTGTAGTGAAGAAGCTTGAAAAAAATGAATATGATACTGCAGTTACTATTTTCTTTCTAGTCTGCCTCTGCTGAGAGTTGTTATTATTAGCCTGTGATAGTGTGATGGCTATAAGTCCAATATATCGTGGAGACCCTTTTGATTCATCATTCCTGATTTTTCTTAATGTATTTTTGGCAGTCTCATAGTCTTCGTTGCACTGAATCCTTTATGAGAGAGAATGTCATGGGGGAACTACAACAATTACAATCAGATGAGGGGAGTAAGCAAAAAATGCTGGACATACTAAAACGATTCCACTCAGAAGATGAAGCAGACACCATGGATGAAGATGGTAAGCATTACTTGTGCTGTCTGCAATAATGAATTTATTCCTGCTTGATGCGTTTCCTCAGAATGACATTTCATTAATTATTAGGCCTTTGTATTGCTAACTTATTTGTTCAGAGGAGTAATATGGAATATTGTTTTTATTTTTACAATCTAGAAAAAGGGCAGCCCGTATTGCTAACTTATTTGTTCAGAGGGGGGAATATTGTTTTTGTTTTTTACAATCTAGAAAAAGGGCAGCCTGTGCACTAAGCCCTACTTATTTACAGTGAAAGAGGAAATTATATTGATATAACTTTTGTTGTATTTTACAACAAGGGGGAAAGTTTGATTTGCTCAAGAAGTTTTGGCTTTCGGGATTCTTGTTGTAATCCATGTATTACGTTGCTTTAGGATGTGGATGTTCAAATGAATCTAGTACAATACTCACTCTAGGTTTTATTTTTATTCTTTTTACGTATTATTATTATTATTATTCATTTTCTTGATAAGGATACTCAGTCCAGGTTATCATACTTCCAACAAGCTTGGTGAAATTGATGAACTGACATAACATGCTACTATTGAAGACAAAATGAGTTAAAGTTTCTTATTGCTATGCAATTCTTAACTTAACTTTTCGCTTATTGGTTTTGTTGCATCAGATTCCCCTTTGTTGGAGGAGACTATTCAAAAGGTTCTATCTGGTATGTTCCTGAAATATCATATTGTGATGCTGTTTCTTTTTCTCCGTTACATTTTGGGTTCCGGAGGAGGGGTGCAGCTGGGTTATTTGTCCTTCAAGCTAATATTTTCTCTGATTGGGGATGGAATGTTGGCTGCTTCCTTTTATTTGCAGGAGAGGAGATAAATTTTGATGATTTATCTGCTGAAGAAAGGAAACATTTTCAAAGAGCTGTGGCCTCCGGAGAGTTGAGCAAATTGATTAAACCCTGGGAGCCTTGGTGGTTGAAGCCTTCTGCCAAGAATATATCTCTTGGTCAGGACGGAACTCAACTTGTCCAACCACTTGTGAGGGAGGATACAGCTGTGCCTTCAGAAGATGACATAGAAGGTGGTCCGTTACACGACATTCCACTTGGCCCCGACTCTCCATTACCCTCAGTTAGTAAGCTCAGTGCAGCTGAGCCTTCCCCTTTGTTGGCTGTTCACCTTGTTGATATCATGTACAGTTATTGCTTTACTCTTCGTCTCTACAATGGTGATTGGCAATCAGATCCCATAGGATCAGCCACGGTGTTGTTGAGCGTCTCTTCTGTTCTTGGTCAAGGGGGGCAACCAGAGACGCTGCTGGAAGCTCTAATGCATTGCCTGGAGCAAACGTGTTCACCGGCTTTCAGACACATGGGTGGCCTACAATTTGCGTTGGGGCTAATCAATGATACAATAACCCTTCTTCATCTCGAGGGTCCAGCCTTAGTTTGCTTACTTTGCGATCTAAGGAGGCTAATTCAACATGCAGAGAAGGATTTGAAGTCAGAGAAGCCTCGCAAGTCCAGAGGTTCTGAAATCAAAACAAAGCTCAAGTCCGCTGAAAGGAAGGTTTTTTTTATGATGTGCTGGGCTCACGAGCAGCCACGAGAAGCATGGTCCTCCTTAGCAGCCATTGTCGAGTCAGAGAAGAGCCGACTAGTGGAAGTCATAGGGGGTAAATCAAGCCTTCCGAAAATGGAGAAAGTACAGAATGAGGGTAAGCCTCTGATTAAGGAAATTGAATAACTGACTGTTCTTTCATGTATTTCCAGAGTTCCTGTCACCTTCTGTTACCTGGATATTTATGTCCTATTTTCTCTTTGGAATTTTATCCGAGTATTTGAAACAAATTCCTTTTTAGAAAAGAAACAACGAAAGGAAAAGAAAAAGTTGTATGGAAATTGCAAAGATCTCTATTACTTATAATTTTTCTAGATATATAGTTAACAGAGACGACGTGATACTTAAATTAATGCTTTAAGTCATGATTCTACTTTTGAATTGTGTCCTTTTGGTCATTGGATGTCTCATGAAGACGTGGTCCTAGTAATGTACTTTACGCATAGTCGTTGTTTGTGTTATTAAATTTTTTGGTAGTATTCTCTTCATTTTATGTGACTGCACGTTACTTGAATCAGCATTCAAATTTAGCTCATATCATCTTCATACCAAATACAAATAGAAGTGAAAATATTGATATTAATTCGTTTAATTAAAGATAAATAAACTAAGCTTGATAAAATATTACTCTTTTTGTTTCAATTTATTGGAATCTTTTCGGAGGACAAAACTCAAATTGACTAATTTTACGAGTGAATTCGGATATAAATTTTTAAATTTTTTTGAAATAAATTTACAAATTAAAAAAGTAAATAAAAAGTGTTATAAGTCACAAGAGGTAGAACTATATCTTTGGTTGTGAATAGTGATAGAGGGCTAATGGTTAGATAGCTGGTTGCATATATCTGAGATAGGCGACTCGAAAAGACTTGTGCCTGATAGAGCACATGATTCACGATTAAAGCCTTTGCCTTCGCATCTGAGATATGAGTTTCTTGGCCCTAATGAATCTTTACCAGTTATTATCTCATCTTTATTGTCTAGTTGGCATTAGGATAGATCATTAATTAACAATTTATAATATTTAATTATTTGCATAAGATATAATTAAAAAAATCTTATTTGACTCCTCAAATAGTAGTAGCCCAGAAGTAAGAACAAGAGTATATATATATATATATATATCATACTATATTATAAGTGTGAAGCTCAAACTTGAGAATTGAGTTACCGAAATAATCTTATAAAGTCGAGTGACTATAATACACTTCAACATAATATTTTTTTCAAATATAATTTTGCATAAAGATGTAAATATACATTCTACGAGAATTAATTAAAAAGATAATATTTAATCGAAACAAAGACAAAGTTGGCAACCCTTTGACTATTAAATGTTAAATAGTTCTCCACTAACATAAATGTGGCTAATTGGAAATCCTATTAAATGGTGACTTATAACAACACGTTAGTTTATTGTAAACCATACAGTTTAGACGTTAATTACCTTGTATTTTCCATTTTTTTGCTGCTAAATAATGAGCTAATAAGAATTATTTAAATCATTTGTGATTTATTGGTTAACTTTTATTTTTCGAAAATTAACTTCTTCTAACCTTCTATGCATGTATCCCATTTAAGAGCTAGCTTTTATAATTCCATAACCAATTTACAAAAAAGCATATTAGCAAATTTAATTACATTAATCAATGTTCTATTCATTTTTTGTAAAATATTTGGAGAACTTGAGGAGTCGCTTTGAATATTTTGTTTGCCTAATTTCATCCAACAACTTATTCTGTTACTACTATTTTCTTTTTTTCTCTTCCTCTTATTTCTATTTTCAAACTTTAAACACCCAAAATATATTTCTCCAATAAATTGCAAAAGATTTGACTATTTGTGAACAATCCATACTACTTTGTGAAAATTAAAAATGAATTTCATATTTTGAGACGCAAATCCAATTCAATTTTTTAAGATATAATACTGAAAGTATCTCAATGAATTGCAGGATCATTTTGAAGTAAGATAAGTTGAAATGTCCTTATGAATACTTATCTTACCAGTAAAATATTAAAAATTATTTATCTTCATTTTTACTTTATAAAAATTATTGCGCGCCTCCCTAAAAAGAAGCATTATGAATTCAAATTGGTCATTTGAGAATATGCAAAGGCATTTTGGTCCCTCTTTAAGGTTCAAAACGACGATGTGGACTTGATGAATCTAACACAATTCCTCACTCTCGATTGGAACTCGAATATAAAAAATACTTTTTGTCTCTTTAATTTTATAAGATCATATTTATATTTTTTAAGAATTTAATTACTTTTAATTTTATAACTCAATTAAGAAACTAAGCTCAAAATAATATTATAAAACAAGAAAATAGACAAGAAATGTGGAGACGAAGAGAGAAATATCTTATTTCATCAAGTGTTTTCTAATTGTGTACAATGTGATGCCCAAACCCTCTATTTATAGGATTACATTGAGGTAATACAAAGGGATGTCATGAGCATGATATTAACTATTGAGATCATAAGGGAGGATCATGGAGGTGTGAAAATTACAATAATAATTATAAAAAGTATTGGAAGATTAATGGAGAATAGTAGTGAAAGTAACTTCTTTAAGAGTTATATACATCCATTACGTAATACTATAATATATTTCATAACAAATGCATTTATTTTTAATTTTGTCATTCATATGGGTTGCACGTGCATATGAAAAACTAGTACGGGAATGGCAAATTCGTAATTTCAAAGATGTAAAAGGCATTTCTGGCTATAAAATAGAATCAACGATTCACACATCATATTCTGTCGACTCAAACGTCGGGTACCATAGACCATAACAGTGCAAAGAAGCTTCGCGATTTCTGTAGTTGTCATTTCATCAAACACTTCGCAGAAGAATACAGAGCGATCATTGTCCCTTAATTTTACATAGCGAGTAAAATATAGGCGGAAATTCAAATTGAATTGGACAATACGATAAAAATGAGCGATGTAGCTGATAAAATAGCGTATTTTCAAGCGATCACAGGTGTTGAAGACACCGATTTGTGCACTGAAATCCTCGCCGCTCATGGCTGGGATCTCGAACTTGCGATCTCTACTTTTACCTCATCAAACTCTTCAGAAAATCACCATTCTGCCACTGACTATGCCTCCGAACCCACCACAAGCACGAATTTACCACCGGAAGAAACCGGACTAGTCGCCGGTGCCACCGTCGGACAACCGCCGGGCCTAGCTTGGAAAATTATTACTCTACCTTTCTCCATCATTTCCGGTAGTCTAGGGTTAATTTCAGGTGCTTTAGGGTTTGGTGTATGGGCAGCAGGAGGTGTACTTTCCTATTCGTTGAGGATGATCGGGCTCAATTCAGGCCGTAATGGCGAGTCCACGTCACCTTTAGTATCCGTATCTGCATCGGCTTCAGAGGCAATGAATTTTGTGAATATTTTTGAGAGGGATTTTGGGAGTATAAGGCCGAATTTTATTGCTGAAGGTTTTATGGATGCTTTACAGAGGTCTAGGCATGAGTTTAAGCTGCTTTTTGTGTATTTGCATTCGCCTGAGCATCCCGATACGCCTATGTTTTGTGAAAGGACTTTGTGCAATGAGGCATTGGTGGCATTTATTAATGAGAATTTTGTTTCCTGGGGTGGGAGTATTAGAGCTAGTGAAGGTTTCAAGATGAGTAATAGCTTGAAGGCGTCAAGGTTTCCCTTTTGTGCTGTTGTTATGGCTGCGACAAACCAGAGGATTGCTCTGCTTCAGCAGGTAAACAGTGAAGCCTGTTAGGCGATTTAGTAATATGATTGTTTTGTTTTCTGCAAATTGTCATTGTGCTGTTAGTGTATGGATTTGTATTAATAGAGAGCTCGTAATAGAAACAATTTCTAGAAATGGTTTTTATCAGGCAAATGTTATTATATTGCCTTGCAAATTGTCGATATAGTGTTAGTATATGAATTTGGATTGACTGAGCTCATAATGGAAAAAGTTTTTAGAAATTTTTTGTATCTTGTCCAACACATTTCTGGGAAATACTTTAGTTGAAGTGAATGCCATATTAAATCCACGCTTAAAGTTGCTTTATTAAGTCAAAGACTAGCTTTAAATTATGTGAGGGAAATTATGATTCTAGATTGAATTTGGATCAGTAACTTGAAAGCATTCAGCACAATCTTGGACAAACTGGGGATTGCTTGGAAAAATCCTTTATACTGGGGTCTTCAAAAACCCTTGATTCTTTTTTTTTTTGGGTGCATGATAGAGCCGTCTTTAACTTATTAACCACCTTTTCTGTTGCTTAATACCGTCTAGAAGAACCACATAGGATATTGGAGAGCAATTCATGTCAAAATATGATTTTATACTTAATGACGTGGCATGACTTGATTTAAGGACTTTGGTTGACTTGTCAGGTCGAGACAAAGCAATGAAAACATTGAACAATTTGTCAACCACCTGGGTTTATCATAAAACACTCTTCAGTTTGCCATACTTTGTTTTATATGATACTTGTTTTTCCTAATAAGGAATGAGTCAGTGCAGAAATCGGTAATGCCTAGCTTAATGTGATTTTCCTAGATGTCTATCTGTCTACAGTCTACACACACAGCGTATGGTCGGGTTCTTCTGTCACTAATAGAATGTGATGAAATGAGAGAATTTAGAATAGAACTGCATTCAAGAGGACTCTAATTTTGACTATTGATGTATAGTTACTTATCCGACTGCAATTAAGTTGTCTGGCTATACTGTTAATTTCTATACTACTGTTGTACTAATATACAAAAGTTCCTTTTGAATCATTTTCTAGAGTTAGAGAATGTTCTGAGTGCAATAACTGTTGTATGCTCAGTCGGATGATTTTTGTGATTTTAGATATGTAGGTGGCATATGGTTGTGTCCTTTGTTATGCTAGAATAGTAATCTTTGAAGTAGAAAGAAAAATGGTGGATCCTGTGTTTCTACCTCACTCTTCCCTTATCCACATAATTACACCTTTTGCGCCAGCTTGAATATCAGTAAATATACAAATACACCAACATTCTGAGTCAAGGGTCTTTTGGAAACAACCTCTCTACCTTCACAAGGTAGGGGTAACCGGTTAAGGCTGCGTAGTAGTTGTGGGTCTCGATCCAAAGGTTCTTTCTTGATCTAGCTTCAAGGATGGGGCAGTATGGAAAGAAGAATGTAGAACCTAGTAGAAATTACTACTAGTTGGACCAAATATTTTTTTTTTCAAACAATTTTGTGACCCACTTCTATTTATGCTGATTCCAAAGTTGTTAACATTCGTAAAAGCCCAGCAGCAGAGTCAACCCCTCCTTCAGTCGGTTTATGAGCTGCCAAAAGCTATCTCTACGCTTGGTTGCTACCGAAAGTTGCTTTGCTCACATGACCCTCTCCATACCCCACTTGTGGGATTACATTGGATTTATTGTTGTTGTTGTGTTTGTTGTTGTATATAACTAGACCAACAACAACAACAACAGTGCCTCAGTCCCAAACAAGATGGGGTCTGACTCTTCATTTCTTCATTTAAGACAACTCATATCAATTAATCAAGATGGAAAGATTTCCTACTGAAAGGATGTCTAAAACTGTCATAAAAAGAAACAAACTTTTTTACACAAGCTTCCTTTTATCATTATTGGAACAAGGTTTAGTATTTTTAAGTATCAAGGTTCTCTTCTTTTTTTTTCCCCTTACCTTTGTATACTATGTACTCAGTATGATGATATCGATTGTTGTTCAAAGTAGTTTGGTCAACTTTTGCACGTTATTGCCCACTTCGGTTTATGTTTCATTATCTTTTTCACCTCAATATTCGTTTAAGTTTTGTACCACCCTCTCGTTGTAATTTTGTCACAAGAGTCAACTCATCCCGACATTGACTAGCAATGGCACACAGAATGCTTGTAGTTTTTTAAAATATTACTTTTTAGTTGTTTTAGACAATAGGGCACACTTGAAGTATTTTCTGTTAGGAAATTTATCTCTTTTTAAATATTTGAAATCATTTTTATCAGAAATAAAAAACGTTGTTCCCTCAACCTCAGGCCTAAAGTTTGCCTTTCACTTTTTGGTCCATCCCTAAGTGAGTAAAAGGGCAAGTATTATAATATCATATTTCCTAAAAGCCCTGGTTTTCAGCACCAAAGAATTATCGTTGAACGCAGTGCTATCTCTGTATTAAAGCGAATTGATCCTTGTTTGTTCTTCCAGCACACTGCTTCATCCTGTTCCATGCTTCATTAATTAGGTTGTTGGAGAGATAAGCATGTGGTATTCCTATATGACAATGTCAAAATTGTATTCGTGAATTGTGTTAAGATGCTCTGTTGAGTTTGATCTTTTGGTCAAGAAGTAAAATCAGATGAGAAGCTTTATTCTTTCTCAGTTTAGCTGCTTGTGTGGGATCGCCTTAGGCATATCTGTATTCCTTGTTTGCTTAGGTTTACTGTTGTTATCTTTTAGTCTAGGAGGAAAAATAGTGGTTTTCATAGCTTTCTCTTTCAATGAGAAATATATGTGGAAAGATAATTTCCGCTGTATTAAATGCACTGTCTTCATTGTTACGAAACTATCAATACCCGATGCTTCCAGCCGATTGACATTTGTGTTTCCGTTGGCACTGTAATACTATCCCCACATTCTAATTTTCTACTCCTATTATTTGACTGAGTAGCTTATAAGTAAAGAAAGAGTAGACGTAGGGAACGGAAATTACATTCATAAATGGTAATAATTTTTTAATATTTGGTTTCTTATTGTCCATATTGACATCCACGTGGAAGTTTTATGTGCTCTATTACCCTCATGGGTACGAAGTTTTGACCTCCCTGTTCCTTTTGTTAAGGTAATATGTTAATGATATTAGAAGTCCTAGATTAGAAGCTAAACCCTTGTGGAGTGCGGTCTCTCTGTTTCTCGTTTTGTCTCTTGTAATTGTCTTAGAAAACATAGCATTGATTAGCATCGGTTAGCGTCCGACGTCGTTGTATTTTTGCTTAGTCTATTTGACGTAATTGGAAATGTTTTGTGGTTAATTGGGGCTATTCACTAGCACATTCTTTCCTGTGGTTTTTGTTAGTTCTGTAGTTCCTTTCTATTGCTTTATCCTTCTTAGCTATCTGGCAAAAAGTAGCTGTGCAAGCTTTTTTCCTTTTGTCGGCGAAATCCAATTCAAGTTGTATTTACTACGTTGGATACCAAAAGTAGTGCAACATTATACCAGATATTATTTGATGTTTTATGGAAGCAAACTTGCTGGGCTGGCTCTATCAAGAGCTACTTCATTAACCTCTCCATCAGTTTGATGTCTTCTTGTATTTTATATTCTGATGAACACTCTGCAGGTGGAGGGACCAAAATCTCCTGAAGAATTGCTTACTGCACTGCAAAGGGTGCTCGAAGAAAGTGCACCTGTGCTTGTTTCTGCCAGGCTTGAAGCAGAAGAAAGGAGAACTAATATACGTTTGAGGGAGGAGCAGGATGCCGCTTATCGTGCTGCACTTGAAGCTGATCAGGTAAGTACTTTTAGGTTCTATATAGGCTTTACAAGTTCAATCTTGAGAACAGGGAAAAAGTAATTTGTACGTTGCTGAACTGTTTATCCTATACCAGGCTAGAGAGCGTCAGAGGAAAGAAGAGCAAGAGCGGCAGGAAAGGGAAGCTGCTGAAGCTGAAAGGAAAAGAAAGGAGGAAGAAGAGGCTCGTGAAAGAGCAGCCCATGAAGCCGCTGAAAGAAAAGCTGCATTGGCTAAGATGCGTGAGGAGAAATTACTGTCTCTGGGCCCTGAACCTGATAAGGGTCCTGATGTTACTCAAGTAATCAGCCTGATCTTGATTCTTTTATTTACCTGTTGTTATCAGTATGTCATAACCGTAAATATGTGGTTGTTTCTGTTGGTTTTAAGTATGCAACGAGGAAACTTTGAGAGTGAAATGCACATATTAAATGCTGTAGAAATTGCTGCGTCTCAGATGATTAAATTCTTTGTTTTTTTCTTGTATCCTTCAGGTTTTGGTAAGGTTTCCTACCGGGGAGCGCAAGGAAAGGAGATTTCGTTGTACTACAACCATACAATCTCTGTATGACTATGTTGATTCTCTGGGATGCCTGGAGGCTGAGAGATACAGCCTCGTGTCTAACTTCCCCCGCACAGTGTATGGCTCAGAGAAGCTTGCTCTGTCCCTGAAGGATGCTGGATTACACCCTCAGGCCAGCCTTTTTGTTGAGTTGAACTCATGAGAGTAACATGCTGAATAATGGAGTCTATTGGAAGTTTTGTGCTAGAGATAATAGCTTTTGCTGAAAATGTTTGTCTATCAATCAGAATTGGCAATGAATTGAATTAGATGCACTATTGTCTTGTTAACCTCGTTAGTTTTCAACTACTTTCTCTCAAAGTAATAGATAATTGGATACCATGATATATCTATCCTTTACTTAGCAAATTCAGTTGTAACTGGCTGCTAAATGGGGGAAGGATTCAAAAATAACCAAATTACCAGTGATCATTCAAAAATAGCCATAGCTTCAAAAGTAATTAAATTTTTGTCACTTTTCATGCAAAAATGAAAGCACTGCTCAAAATTCGGAAAATACTCCAGCATAATATACTATATTGGAGTTCCAGCAATGTATACTGGAGCTCTAGTATAATATACCGGTCCAATATGTTGGAAGTTTATAAACATGTGTTCCAATCTTCAGTATATTATGCTGGAATTTTTTAGGTACTAGATTTTCAGCATAATATGTTGGAAGTTCATACACATGTGCTCCAATCTCCAGTATATTATGTTGGAACTTTTCGCGTATTGGATTTTCAGCATTCATACACAGGTGCACCGATCTCTAGTATTACAGCAAAATAGTGGCTATTTTTTAATGACTTTACAAACACTAATTATTTTTGAATCATCAGTCCGAAAGGCAGATTTGTTAGCAAGGATGTTACGTGTGCTCAAATGAGACTCTTTGCTCATTTTTGGTCACACCAAGCGGTAAATGTAACACATGCCTAGTGATATGTCCCAATGCTTTTTATACGTGAAAATTTATGGTGAATTGATTAGTTTTATATTATTTTAACCTACCACAGTGTTTCTCCTTCATCTGGAATTAGTACGGGCTAGTCAGTTTTCGGACTGGTAATTGAAAAATAGCTATTATTTGCAAAGTCATCAAAAAATAGCCACTATTTTGCTTCAATACGGAAAGTTCCAACATAATATACTCGAGATTGGTGTACCTGTGTATGAACTTCCAGCATATTATTCTGGAACACGAAAAATTCTAGCATAATATACTGGAATTGAAGCACCTGCGTATGAACTTCCAGCATATTATGTTGGACCAATATATTATACTGGAACTCCAGTATGTTATACTGGAACCCTAGTATATCATGCTGGAATATTTTTTCCAGATTTTAAACAGTGTTTTCGTTCAGATTTATCTTTACATGAAAAGTGTCTAAATTTCGATTATTTTTAAAACGGAAAAGGGTAAAAGATGCCCTTAAACTATTGGAAAAGGTTTAAAAATACCCTTCATCCACCTATTAGGCTAAAAATACCCCTCCATCCACCTTTTTGGTTCACTTATACCCTTTGACTGTTAGGTCAATGCTGAATTAAAAATTATAGTTATTTAAATCCACGTGGAAAATTTTTATTGGTCGAAGTTAAAACATCTAACTCATATCTACCCGTTTTTCGGACCAACCTGACCCAAACATTGACCCGACCCGAATAAAAAGTTCAACTAAAAAAAAGACGCCCCACTTCCATCTAACTCCGTGGTGTCCGGGCATCAAGTACTTCTATTTTTTTATAATCGTGGTGTCGGGATTAGCTTACACGCACCTCGACTAACATTAAGTACTTCTAAACACAAGGGCATGGCTTCAATGTATCGCTGATTATAATCTCAAATAAACATATCTAATCAAAATAAAACCAAGACTAGATAATTATACTTCCACATCGCAACAATTATGAAAAAATCGCTAGCGCCGAAATGTTATACTACAGGGATATGGTGACGTGTCTTGTAACCTAGCACTCAAAATATTTCCACAAACTTCTAATGAATTTTTCCAAAGAAAAACTAATGATTCGAATGAGTTTCATTGCAGTTCTATAAAAAATTCAAGTCATCAAATTTTCTCTGCTACTAGTAATTTTTTTTCCATTCGTTGTTCAGAAATTCGCCATCAATATTGACTATCAGGAAGAAAACGATCATTTCTAACCACTGAACTAAAATAAAATTACTAGAAATATCAAACTATATTTCCATAGATAGAATTAGTACCTCCATTCGGGAGAAGAGAGAATTCCCCGTGAAGAACTTGTGATTAGGAAGTGGGGCGTCTATTTTTTAGTTGAACTTTTTATTCGAGTCGGGTTAGTATTAGGGGCCGATTAGTTCGAAAAACGGGTAGATATGGGTAGGTCTTTTTAATAGGTTAGATGTTTTAATTTCGACCAATAAGAAGTTACCACGTATAATTTAAATAATAATTATTTTTAATTCAGCATTGACGTAACGGTCAAAGGGCATAAGTGAACCAAAAAAGTGGATGGAGGAGTATTTTTAGCCCAATAGGTGGATGAAGGATATTTTTAAACCTTTTCCAATAGTTTAGGGGCATTTTGAACTCTTGTCCGCTTTTGAAATTGTGGCTATTTTTCAATTACTACTTATAAATCTGGCTATTTTTGAATTTCCCCCAATTGGAACCACGAATCAGCAATGGAAAAGACTTTGAGAAGGCTAAGTATATTTGCATAGGTCTAACTCAAGGCCTTCTTCCTGCCTATCTTATGCAGGGGCGGATCCAGTATAGTGTTACCGGATTCAACTGAACCAGTACTTTTAGCTCGGAGTATAAATTTATAAAAAATAGTAGATATGACCCATAACTTTAAATATATAATTGATTTTATGTCAAGAAGCTTAAATCATGGATCCGCACTGATGTTAAGGACCACAGTGAATGATCATTTCAAAATTAGTTAAAAACATAAATAACTCTAGCAGATGTGAAAGACGTTGTCACGATATTCTTCAAATACTTATTAAAACAAGCTGAATTTTGGCTATAAAATCAGAGACATTATTACAGTGTCACATTAAAATTCAATCTTGAGAAGTTTTGAGCAATAAAATCACCACAATTTTTGCATGAAAAATTTAAAGAAAAACCATGAAAGAGAACACGAGCATATAGCAGGCATAAATTACACAACACTGGTCATATCTTGCTCTTGGTACTAGCTGCTAATCCCTTAGCATTCTCTTGTAAAACTCAAACTATGCCTTTTCCTCTCAAACTTCATCTGCATGTTCACAAATGTAATATGTCAAAAGAAACACAACATAAAATGGCTAAATTACTGCATTAACAGAGACCACCCTTAGAAGAGTTTCATAGAACCATTTTCATAAATATAAATATTTGAGTACTTTATGCAATGATTTTTCTAAATCTTTTCACTGACCATGTATATCATGATTAAAAGGCCCTCATCAAGCACATGCAACAGATGTAACAAACTCATACTCTTATTTAGTAGTTATGCAGAAGAATTCCTGTTACATCAATAGGTCAATTCTTACCTAATGATTCAACACAGTTCATGATCAGAAGTCAAAATATTTAATGGATATTGAAAGTTCTTCGTTGAAGATTTACTTACTTGATCCATAGACATAAACTTTAAGCATGTTGTTTCCCATTTCCTCATGCGTTTCCTGGATCTGCTTGGCAAAAGTGACAAGAGGACGACGACATTTATGTAATTCAATCAGCTGCAGCGTCACACTATCTGCAAATCCTTCTGGGATCTCTCTTAAGAGTTTGCATTCTCTGATGCAGACACGCTCAAGGCATTGGAAATAATCATCGGTGGCTCTCCAATATCTAAGATACAGCTCCTCAAGGAGTAAACACTTCAATTTAGGGAATCCCATCTCTGTTATTTCCCACTTATTGCCTGAGAAGGCAAGATTTTTCAATTCAAGCACCTCGAGATTGGGCAACTCGCTAAAAATATTTATGCAATTCCATGGAAGACAAGTACGGCTAAGTGTCAATTTCTTGAGATTTGGTGGGAAAGAACCTGAACTTGGATTGATTAAACACGGCAGCCGGTTGGAAATAAAACCAGGCGGAACTGTAACATTTAGTGCCTCGAGCTCTTTTAAATATCTAAGATTGTTATGCCATCCGACCTCGCTTTGAAATTCCTCTGCTTTACCAGCAATTTCCAATTTCTTTACTTTCTTAATCGCTTCAAATATTTCTTTTGTGCAACAAGAAGGTATCAACCCAGAAACAGTTTGTATGTTTTCCAAAACCAAGTTCTTCACCTCATTTTCTGATACCGTCTGAGGAGTGTCCAAATGCATACACCAACAATGGAGATGCCTTAACTGAAATAATTTCCAAAGTCCATTTGGTAAGGAGTACATATTCCATGAACTAGTGTATATTGGATGTGGACGAACAATGAGAGTTTGTAAATTCAGAAGTTTAGAAATTGGTAATTTTCCAGACCTCCTAATCGTCAATGCCAAATACCTTAAAAGAACTAGGTCTAGTATAGCTACGGGGAAGTCGAGCATCTTCTTTGTCTCCAAGTCCAATACCCTAACAAGTTTGAAATGACAACTTTCAACATTAAGGATTGTTCTAGAATTGACAGAAAAGGAACGTAATTTTCTATAAGCAAGCTCAGGGAATCGACGGTTAAAATATAAGCCCCATGATTGTTGTGACACCCACCTGCAGCCTTCAGGAATCACCCATAGAGGTCCATCAATATTGGTACTTACAATATACCAAAGATTCTGGTTGTCGGCTTCTTTCAAGCAGAAATCATGAACAAGATCATGAATCATACATGTCATGATTTTACCATCCATACTTCTCTTGCTAACAATAACTAGACTTTTATCAATAAGATAATTTAAATGACTAGCGGCCACTTCTTCCAATCCCTCCATACTCCTTACCTTTAAGAGCCCTTCCGCAATCCATAATCTAATCAACTTTTCCGTAGAAATTTCACTAGCTTTTGGATAAAGTCCAAAATACAGAAAGCAACCTTTCAGATAAGAAGGAAGATGATTGTAGCTTAAAGCAAGCACTCCCGAGCATTGTTGATAAGCATCAACTTCTGCTAATGAGCTCACACTTTCAGCTACTTTTGTCCACTCGTCCAGTGTCCTCTTGCTGGAGAGAACCTTGGCAACCACAGCAATCATAAGTGGTAAACCATTGCAGTTTTTGGCAACCTCCTTTCCGACATTCTCAAATTCAATTGCAAAACCTTTTTCTACAAACGCGTTTTGGTAAAACAAATTCCAACTATCCTCCTGGTCAAGTAAATGCATCCTGAAAGGATCCTTCGGAGAGCTAGCATATTGAGCAACCTCAACATCTCTAGTAGTCAACAATACCCGACTTCTTTTACCATCGTCTGGAAGACACAGCCTAATCTCATCCCAAGCGTTTTTGCTCCATATGTCATCCACAACAATTAAATACCTTCGACCCATTAAACTTTGTTTCAAGCAAACGGCTAAATCTGAATCGCTTTTCTTATCAAGGTCTTCTTCCTTCCCAATATTAGCATCTATTAGGAGGCCTAAAAGCATATTTCTATAACTATAGTCCTCAGACACGGTAATCCATCCACGGATGTCAAAGAAGCTCAAAATTGAGGGATGAGAAAACAGCTTTTTGGCAAAAGTTGACTTACCAATACCGCCCATACCAGTAAGAGAGATGACTTCCAGTTCGGGCGAGCCACTCGTGAGTTGACTCAGCATGTTTGCTTGTTCAATGTTGTACCCTACCATATCGTTCTCGAGGGTTGAAGCATGCAATCGTGGTGAACTTGAATCGCCAAGTGAGGAATTTCCAGCTTGCGAAGTGTTATTCTGACTGTGCTTGATGAGCTCTTCCTTGAGGGAATCAACATTTTCAATACCTCGTTGTAAGATCTCAAAAAGACTCTTGAGGGCTTCCTTTTGATGGACTCCGTCATGTTGTTCGTCCATTACCACCTTCATCTGTGATTCAACTTCATCTTCTGCTTCATTTGCTATGTGTCTGACTTTTGCGTGCAAATTCTGCGTTTGTTCCCCATCAAAGTTGTCAAGAAGCTCTTGCAGAGAATCAACCTTCTCGTAGAGTAAATTCAAACTTCCCACATGAGTGTCCAATAGATCTAACTTTGATAACAAAAGCTGAAGCTGTTCTATTGTTCCCATTAGAGAAGTCAATGCAACATATGCAGCCATCTCTCTTTGTACTTCTGCAGTAAAGGACCTCCAGATTAACGAATGAATCAATTTGGACTAGGTAGACATTTAAAATGACAGATATGGCAAACACTAACATTGAATTATTGTATCGCATGCAATATAAGTTGTCATTGTTTTAACAATTGACGTGTTTCACATAGTCTACTAAAAGAATTGCCATTTCAATCCGCATAGACATACTAAAAGAAGAATAAAATCAAACTAAATACAGAATCTCCATCAAAAATGATGCTCTTTCAAAAAATACTAGCAACAAAACACAAGAAAATGACTTTATGATAGAAAATATTTTCTTAAAAAAAGATTTAATTCATACCAAACACACTGTACACAAACTTTAATTGCTCGTTTTGAAAACACAACTAGCATTGCACTCAAGAACAACACAGATGGTTTAGTATGATCCTTTAAATCATGTAATTATGATAAAATATCATGATCACGACAAATATCAAACTCCATTATGCAGCAATCCAAAAGAGTGAAGCATAAACAGAAAGATATGAAAATTGTAAAATAAGAGAAGCACCTTAATTAAAGCAGAGATCTCTGGCTTATGGCTAGTTTTCCCCCTCGACTGTCAACCACGTGAAAGAATTTTGGATTGAACTGTGTATTGGTCGATTTCTCTCTCTTGGAAGCTCTTGAATGCGTTTGCCTCACTAATGTTGTTAAATTAAAGCTTCTTTATAAGAGAGAGTAATGATCTTTTTCTAGTTTCTGGTGAGACAATAACAGCAACAAATATCATAATCATAATAGTAGTTGTACTTACATTATTTCCTCTCTATTTTATTATTATTATTATTATTATTTATTGAAATTATTTGAGCATTTCAACATTAAAAATGTTCCATGACTCATGTTAGCTGGCTTATAAGTTGAGGTTAACCACAATTAAGAAACAACATTTAGATTTAAAATATTATTCCTGAACTGTCAGCGGCTGACCTCTACTTAATTAATGCCACTAAAATGCATGAGTCATGGAATATTTTTACTTGCATATGGTTTTCCTAATATTGGGTTAATTAGAACCAATGCGGATCTAGAGTAGAACTTATGGATTCATGAGAATGCAGTAGCTTGCACAGGCCGTGTATATATATTAAGAAATTCAGTACATATACATACAAATATTTGACTGAACCAATTATTATTTTATATTAACTTGAGATTGTTGTAGCAATACATAAAACTTCAAATTTTGGATCGCCTATGACGGGAAGAAATTAGCCAGTCAAAAGTCAACTAAACTATATATGACAGCTTTTTAGTGCCAACTTGCAGCATTAATTAAGGGATAACACTAAACAATGATTCTGCACATGTATTTGTAATTCTGGTTTTGCCAGTTCAACCAGCAAGATAAGTCTAAACAAAAATAAGAATTAATCAAGGAGCAACACTTCAATGAGAAGTCAATATTTTAACAAAAAAAAAAAATTCCAAATTCTAGTTTAGCTAAGTCAACTGGCGAGCTTTATTAGCTAGTTGTAGCATTAATTAAGGAACAATAATTGAATAACAATTCATGACTTAAGAGCATATGGTCTTTCGCTTTACAGGAAAAAACAAAACAAAATATAAACCTCCTTGATTACAGATTCACCATACTTGCAGTACTAACAAAAGCTAATATTTTGCTCTAATGAATGTAAAGGAAGAAGTTGTACCAAATTTGTGTTAATCATTAGCTGCTAACAAAGAAGAATAGTCAATGCAAAGAAAAATTACAGCATAAATATAAGCTCTCTTATCTGCTAAATCACTATTTTAATTCTCCAAGATGTAGCCACAATAATCTGTTTAAAACAATTTGAGATCATCTATAGATTCGAGAACCATTCTAGTAATCCTTTGTTCAACATGAAAATGCTGAATGCTACAAAGTATTATCATAGTTAATTATAAGTCAATCTCTAAGAGGAAAACTTCTAGTGATCCTCAGAAATTATCAGCTAACTCCAAGAGAAATTCATCCTACAGAAGATAAAACTGAAAACTTGTTACAGACATGCTAATTCAGCAATCTGATCTATCCTTCCACTGAATTGTCATGCACATTGATCTCTAGTGTAGCAACATTAAGGTAATTAGGCATACTACTGCACCGAGCTACAGCTTCAGCTACGTTAGATGTTCTAGGCCATAAACATGTCAGTTTAGGCCTCTTGACATGTCAGAACACCAATAACTCTCTCTAGCCTCTGTCTATAGAGTGTATAGTAATTCTACCATAATATGACAAGTATAACCACATTTCATGTATGAAAAAGACAAACTTTGCATGACCTTTCACTTAATCGATCATGGTGAAATCAGCGATGGATTCAGCCGGATCGATGTTTATATATAGCTCTCTTATTTTATTCATTGCTACTTATGGGCAAGGAGAAATAGAAGTACGCAAGAAGGAAATGACCCAACATCAAGAGTAAATTTTCAGAGACTTGGCAAATGACTTGGCAATTTTCTGATTTAGCTTCCAATTCTATATGGACAAACGAGCAATTTTCATACGTATTTCCTAGTTGAGGCACTTTAAATGAGTACGAAAAAAGTGTTGAATTTGATGGCAAGATTAATTGAACTAGTGTGAACATTTGAAGCCTCCTTTTTGGAAGAAATTGATAAATATATTTTCATGCATTTACATTGCATGATCACACTTAATATGATGTCATGCATGACATTATTAAGGCAATTTCCCTTCTATAAATAGCAAGGGTTTTGTTAATTTGAAAACATCTCTCACTTGCCTTCTTATCTCCTAAATGCATTTGAATCTTCTTTCTCTCTTGTGGTATTTCACTTGCATTTTTGGAGTGAAATAAAGTTTGAGTTGATTGTGTCCGAGTACTAGGCAAAAATCAAATTTTGCCGAACCTCGTTAATTTCTGGTGTTCCTTTTATTATTGTCTCATTTACTATTTATTAGCTACCTTTAGATATAGTGGTTGTGATTTAATCACTCTCTATATATTCGGCTTCCGCAACAATTAATATCAGAGCCAAGGTTCTATCTTAGTATGCGCTGTGGTTGCAGCATAGTCTGAACTTCTACATCAAAAAAGAATTACTTTGGTGTTCTGTACTGTCAGCAAATAATAGTGTCTGTAGCAAAAATGGGAGATAATAAACAAGAAGAATCTACATCAAGTGTCAATAATACGTCATTGTTGGCATCTTCGCTTATGACAAGAATTGTGTCAAATACGAAATTTGCGGTAGAAATTTTTGACGGGTCAGGACATTTTGGGATATGTCAAGGCGAGGTTCTAGATGTTCTTTTTCAACAAGGGCTAGATCTTGCCATTGAAGAAAGGAAACCAGATGTTATTGGAGAAGATTGGAAAATTATCAACCGTGTTGCTTGCGGTACCATTCGATCCTACCTTGCTAGAGAGCAGAAATATCCATACACAAATGATACTTCTGCAAGTAAATTATGGAAAGCACTGGAGGATAAATTTTTGAAGAAAAATAGCCAAAATAAATTGTACATGAAAAAAAGCCTGTTTCGCTTCACCTATGTTCCTGGTACCACAATGAATGAACATATCACCAGTTTCAATAAGTTGGTCACAGATTTGCAAAATATGGATGCAACTTTTGATGATGGTGACTTGGCCTTGATGTTGTTGGGGTCGCTTCCTGATGAGTACGAGCACCTTGAAACTACTCTACTCCATGGAAATGACGAAGTTTCTCTTAGAGAAGTTTGTTCGGCTTTGAACAGCTATGAACAAAGAAAGGGAGAAAAACAAAAGGGCGGAGAAGGAGAAGCATTGGTCGTGAGAGGCCGTTCTCAAAATCATATGAGAACGAAGAAAGGAAGATCCAAGTCAAGATCCAGACCCAGCAAAGATGAATGCGCCTTTTGTCGAGAAAAGGGGCACTGCAAGAAAGACTGTCTAAAGTGAAAAACAAGGCCAAACCTAACAATGGGAAGGCTGTCATGGATTCAAATGTAGCTGATTGTGACGACTCTGATTTCTCACTAGTTACAAGTGAGTCAATCAAACCATGTGACATATGGTTGCTGGATTCAGCTTGTAGCTATCATATGTGTACCAACTAGGACTGGTTCGTGGATTTTCAAGAAGGAGAATATGGAGTCGTCCACATAGCGGATAACAACCCTCTTACCTTATATGGCATTGGTTCAATACGATTAACGAACCATGATGGAATGATCATAATATTAACAGATGTTCGATATGTACCGGATTTGAAGAAGAATCTTATCTCTGTGGGAGCCCTAGAATCAAAAGGGTTCAAAATCATTGCAGAAAATGGAGTAATGAGAATATGCTCCGGTGCACTAGTGGTAATGAAGGCCAATCGGAAGAACAATAACATGTACCACTATCACGGTAGTACAATTATTGGGATAGCGACAGTGACATCTAGTGACGACAAAGAGGCAGAAGCAACCAGGCTATGGAACATGCGCTTGGGACTTGCTGGAGATTGTTAAAAGGAGTAAAGACTTGCAACTTGGAGTTTTGCGAGCATTGTGTTAAAGGGAAACAGACAAGGGTTAAATTTGGTACAACGATCCATAATACTAAAGGCATTTTGGATTATGTACATTCTGATGTTTGGGGTTCTTCCAAAACACCCTCATTGGGTGGGAAGCACTATTTTGTAACCTTTGTTGATGATTTTTCACGAAGAGTGTGGGTGTATACAATGAAGAGGAAAGACGAAGTGTTGGGAATTTTTCTCAAATGGAAGACGATGGTGGAGAATCAAACAGGCAGGAGGATCAAGTGTATTCGCACAAACAATGGAGGTGAATACAAAAATGATCATTTCAATAAAGCCTGTGAAAATGACGGCATCGTCCGACACTTCACTGTCAGACATACACCACAACAGAATGGAGTGGCAGAACGTATGAACCGGACCTTGCTGCTGGAGAAGGTACGGTGTATGTTGTCCAACGCTGGCTTAGGCAAAGAATTTTGGGCTGAGGCAATTACATATGCATGCCACCTCATTAATCGTCTACCATCTGCCGCTATTGGAGGCAAGACACCATTTGAAAAATGGTATGGAAAACCTGCTGAAGATTATAATGTTTTGCATGTGTTTGGCTCAATTGCATACTATCATGTGAAAGAGTCAAAATTGGATCCGAGAGCAAAGAAGGCTATATTTATGGGGATTACTTCTGGAGTCAAAGGATACCGCTTATGGTGTCTAGAGACAAGAAAAATTATATTCAGCAGAGATGTTACATTTGATGAATCTGCCATAACAAATAAGGTGACAGTTGAAGATGTCAAACAAACTAATTGTGCTTCAAAGCAGGTGGAGTTTGAGGGAAAATTATTTTTTCCAACACGGAGAAAACGAGGAAACATCAGAATTCTTCTGGAAGTAGAGCCAGTAGAGGGGGAGATTCCAACTCAGGAACCTCAACAACAACTTGAATCAATAGCAACCAGCAAACCAAAAAGAACAATAACGAAACATGTTTGTCTCATAGAAACGGTGGCTTGTGCAGCCTAAATTGTAGCTGATGGTGTTTCCACCACTTATAAAGACGCAATCCAAAGTTCAGAAGAAGATAAGTGGAGGATTGCCATGAACGAAGAAATGCAGTCCCTTCATCAGAATCACACATGAAAATTGACCAATCCCTCGGAGGGCAAGAAAGCAATTGGGTGCAAATGGGTATTTGCAAGGAAAGAAGGATTTCCTAACCAAGAAGATGTTCGCTACAAAGCAAGATTGGTGGCCAAAGGGTACGCTCAAAAGGAGAGAATTGATTACAATGAGGTGTTTTCTCCCGTCGTGAAACACTCCCCCATTAGAGTTTTGTTGGCTTTGGTAACACAATTTTGGAACTAGTTCAGTTAGATGTAAAAACTGTATTTTTATATGGAGACTTGGAAGAGGAAATCTATATGACTCAGCCAGAAAATATGGTGTGCAAACTTGAAAAATCGTTGTACGGATTGAAACAATCTTCTAGACAATGGCACAAACGATTTGACAAGTTTATGTTGCGACAGAAGTACAGAAGAAGCAAGTACGATCATTGTGTGTATTTGCGCAAGCTTGAACGATTTTTCATATATCTTTTCCTATACGTTGATGATATGTTGATAGCTTCTAAAAGTCAAGAGGAAATTGAGAAGTTGAAGATTCAACTAAGAAAGGAGTTTGAGATGAAGGATTTGGGTGAGGCGAAGAAAATTCTTGGCATGGAGATAAAAAGAGATAGACATTTAAAGAAACTTTATCTATCTCAGAAAGAATACTTGAGGAGAGTAATCGATCGATTTGTCATGAATAACAACACGAAGTTGGTTAGCACTCCTCTTGCTCTTCATTTTAAGCTTAGTGTTGCTATGTCGCTGAAGAATGAAGCTGAACGAGAGTATACGTCAAGTGTGCCATATGCGAATGCCGTTGGTAGCTTGATGTATGCAATGGTTTGCACAAGACCTGATATTTCACATGCTATAGGAGTTGTGAGCAGGCATATGCATGATCCAGGAAAATAGCATTGGCAAGCTGTGAAATGGATTCTACGGTACATTTGTAATACTTTAGATGTTGGATTGATTTTTGAGCAGGAAGGTCAATATCTGGTTGGATATTGTGATTCGTATTATGCGGGTGATTTGGACAAGCGTAGATCAACTACTGGTTATGTTTTCACTTTTGCAAATGCACCGGTTAGTTGGAAGTCTACTTTACAGTCAACAGTTGCTTTTTCTATTACTGAGGCAGAGTACATGGAAATTACGGAGGTTGTAAAGGAGGCAATTTGGCTTCAAGGGTTGCTTAGAGAGCTTGGTATTGGTCAAGAAAGCATCACACTATTTTGTGATAGTCAGAGTGCTATCCAATTAGCAAAAAACCAAGTTTATCATGCAAGGACGAAGCACATTGATGTTCGATATCACTTTATACGAGATACTATAGAAGAAGGTGGAGTCATGATACAGAAAATTCAGACTACAGACAACCCTGCCGATATGCTAACAAAAGTAGTGACTGCGATCAAGTTTCAACATTGTTTGAACTTGATCAACATTATTGAACCTTTAAGATTGAAGTTGAAGACACAATCAAAATCTATCAATAAGAGAAAATTGAAAAGGTGGAATCTTGCCAAGGTGGAGATTTGTTGAATTTGATGGCAAGATTAATTGAACTAGTGTGAACATTTGAAGCCTCCTTTTTAGAAGAAATTGTTAAATACATTTTCATGCATTTATATTGCATGATCACACTTTATATGATGTCATGCATGACATTATTAAAGCAATTTCCCTTCTATAAATAGCAAGGATTTTGTTCATTTGAAAACATCTCTCACTTGCCTTCTTATCTCCTAAAGGCATTTGAATCTTCTTTCTCTCTTGTAGTATTTCACTTGCATTTTTGGAGTGAAATAAAGTTTGAGTTGATTGTGTCCGAGGACTAGGCAAAAATCAAATTTTGCCGAACCTCGTTAATTTCTGGTGTTCCTTTTATTATTGTCTCATTTACTATTTATTAACTACCTTTAGATATAGTAGTTGTGATTTAATCACTCTCTATATATTCGGCTTCCGCAACACAAAGTACGTCTGAATGTGTTTTTTATTGTGAGAAAATTATCATAAATTTACTAGTTTATACTAATTGTCAACCTAACTCAACCTTTCTCCTCGACAATTAGGTTTGTCGATAAGAGTCACTTTGAAAAGGGCAAGTATAATTGCATAGGTCTGACTCAAATGAACCGAGAAGCCCTGCTTCCGACCTATCTTAGGGACCACAGGTAATTATGAACATTTCAAAATTAGGAAAGGCTAAATAACTTCAGTAGAGTATTAATTAACATCTTAAAAAATAGTATAAAACAATGTCACAATAATCTTCATATAGAGTTCAGAAAATGCTAACTCTGAATATAAGATCCCACCCTTTATTGCGAAACACATAAAAAGTTTGATCTTGAGAAGTTTTGAGCAAAAATTATCCACACAATTCTTGCTAGAGAAATGACATAAAAATTTTGAAGAAAAATCAAGAACACAAGCTTATAGCAGGCATAAGTTGCATCTTCCTCCCAAGTCTACAGTAAAACTCATTTGCGAATCTTCATCTGTATCTTCATCTGCATGTTCCTTGAATCTCTCTCTACTTCTTCTCTAGGCCATGCTTTCTGAATGTAATCTGTCTTTTTTTTTTTAAAAAAAAAATACTCCAAGATGACTATCGAGTAAACGTAAAGTGAAAACAGCGAGAAATTAGAGTTCATAGCCCTTTTCGCTATAAGCAACTCATATCCACATAGCTTATATGATTCAACAAATCTAATCTCAACCAAACGACAATTGTTCAAAAACGATTTCCTACTTATCATAGAGTTGGAGGTATTTTTCTTTTCTTTGCAAAAGTAATAATTTTGTTGATGTTGTGAGGAAGCCCTGGTATACAAGTAGTAGACAATACATAATGACATGTTTCTCTAAGCAAGGCACCTTTCAAAAAGGTTTCTGTGACCAAATCTCCCTATAATTTGAATTCAGGCCTCTTTCTTCCTTTGTAAAACTGATACCTACACAATGTACACTGAAACATGCAGTCTAAAGAATCGAACAAATTAAAGGAGGAATCAATTCCCTGTTAGAGTAAACCTAATATTATTTGTAATTCACTTTTACAAGTTTTTCTAATCAATGAACATTGATTTCGTTTTCCTCTTATATCAGGAAGAATAGGCACGTAATAGCAAGAATAGACTACCATAACTTTTCCGGGTTCCTTCCCCCTTAAAATTTTGCAGCACACGGAAACGGGTACTAAAGAAATCTATGCCAATGACAAACAACAATGACGAACACTAGGAAAGCGCTCATAAAAAATGAAATTATGACTGGATTGGGCCTAGCTCCCAAAAGCAAAACTCAGAATACGGATATAGGCAAGCTGTAGAAGGATAAATGACCTCAACTTGTCGCAGAAAATAAACACAATAGAATATGGCTCCGTTACTGCATTTACAGAGACCACGCCTAAAAGGATTTTCAGACAACAAACATGTATTGAATGCCGGACATAACAAAGTGTAAAATTAGAAATATCAAATAACCACTAGAATTTTCTTGATCAAAAAGCAAATATAGAATGTATAGAGAAGTGAAATGAGGTTTACCAGCAAAGTTTGGATTGAATTTCTATCGACATAGTTTCCAGTCTGATTCACTTGGAGGGTCGCAGTCGCTCCAAAGCTGCAGGGTAGTCGGGCAAGGGTGATAGTTCGGCTGGAACAAATGAAGTAGTTGCGTTCAGTAAATGTAATGGGTGCAATGTTTGGGATCAATCAAATACCCCTTTATGGTTTGGCTTTAAATGCAAATAGAGAAAACATTGGCGACCGAACTGCAAAACAATTCCAACGGTAAATTTTGCTAACAAAACATTGTTCTTGTTCTCAGAAACGGAAGCAACTGTAAAAAGTTTTTGGAAGCTTTGTTGCGCGGACTACTCTCCAAAATGCTGCGTCACCCGTGTCGGATCCTCCAAAAATACATTTTTGGAGAATCCGAGCAACACAATTTGGAAGAGGTTTTTTTTATAAGGCATAAAATATTAGGTACTTTGTGTTATGATTTTTATGAACCCTTTCACTGAACCTAGTAATACTAGCATATAAGCATAATAACAGCCCCTACAACAATCACATCCATCGAAGGTAACAAAATCTCATCACGCTCAAACAATATTCTTAACAGTTATGCAGAAGAAATCATATCGCAGTCAATAGGTTAATTCTTATCTAAAGATTTTGACACAGTACGTTAGAAGTAAAAATATGTAAATGGCCTAATGGGAAGCGAAAGTTCATTGTCAATGATTTTACTTACTTGTATCAAAGGCATAAACTTTAAGCATGTTGTTTCCCAGTTCCTCATGCGTTTCTTGGATCTGCTTTGCAAAAGTCACAAGAGGATGACAGCATTGATATAGCTCAATTAGCTGCAGCGTCACACTATCTGCAAATCCTTCTGGAATCTCTTCTAAGAATCTGCAATCTTTGATATATACATGCTCAAGGCATTGGAAATAATCGTCGGTGGATCTCCAATATCTAATAAACAGATACTCGAGGAGCAAGAACTTCAGCTTAGGAAATCCCGTCTCTGTTACTTCCCACTCATCGCCTAAGAAGGCATGATCCTTCAATTCCAGCACCTCGAGATTGGGCAATTTGCTAAAAATGTTCATGCGCTTCCATGGTAGACGAATGCCGCTAAGTGTTAACTTCTTGAGATTTGGAGGGAAAGAACCTGGAATTGGAAGTCTTAAACGCGATGCAGCGCTGGCTGCGGCAGACAGAATACGGCCGTACCATACCACAACATTTAGTTCCTCGAGCTCTTTCAAATATTTAAGAGTATTTCTCCATCCCGTCTCACTACGAAATTTGTCTTCTTTCCCAGCAATTTCCAGTTTCTTCACATTCTTAATCCCTTCAAATATTTCCTTTGTGCAACAAGAAGGTGTCAACCCAGAAATAGTTTGTAAGTTTTCCAAAACCAAGTTCTTAACCTCATTTTCTGATACCGTTTGAGGAGAGTCCAAATAAATATTCCTAGAATGGAGATGCCTTAACTGAGATAATCTCCAAATTTCACTTTGTAAGAACATGTGGGATTTAAGATAGAGCCTTGGACGAACAATCAGAGTTTGTAAATTCCAAAGATGAGTAATTGGTAAATATCCAGGTTCAGCAATCGACAATGCTAAATACCTTAAAAGAACTAAGTCTAGTATATGTCTAGGGAAATTGATAAAAAGTACACTCTCCAAGTCCAAAACCCTCAAAAGTTTGAAATGAAGTTGTGCTAAGTGTTTAAAATGGGTATCATTGTGGACAGAAAAAGAACGTACTTGGTTGTGAGCAAGATCATTGAATTGTGTGGGAGAACAATCACGTGAATCTGAATGATTTGACACCCACCTGCACCCTTGACGAAAAACCAATCTGGATCCATCACTATTGATATTCATGATATAAAAAAGACTCTGGTTGTCGGCTTCTTTCAAGCAGAAATCATGAACAAGATCATGAATCATACATTTCATGATCTTACCATCCATACTTCGCTTGCCAACAATAACTAGACTTTTATCAATAAGATAATCTAAATGGCTAGCAGCCGT
>MDKJ01176054.1:0-21358 GCA_005239525.1 Nicotiana knightiana | reverse complement strand
TTTTATCAAAGTCACTAAGTAGTCTTACCTTGATACACTATTATGCTTTGAATATATGTGGTAACGGCCCGTTTCATAAGCAAATATTGCTTACTGAATTGTAATAAATATTTGAACAGGGGGTGTGATCATTAATATTTTTAGAATGCCCGAGGGTGAGCCTCAGCACGCTTTAACCTATTATGCTACTGGTTGAGGGTAAGACGATGAGTTCAAGTCCTATCGCACCTTGAGAGTAAGACACCAGGTTTAAGTCCTAGTGTACCGTGATAATAAGATGTTGAGTTCGAGTCCCAACGCATTATGGCCTAACATACCTTTATATGGGTAAGGCATTGGGTTTGAGTCCACTATATTGATGATATAATGATGACTAATGAAAATAATATTTTTTCATGGAAAAGCATGGAGTTTGTCCCACTTGATTCGCACCATTCTTGAAGTGAATATGGTAGCGGTGCATAATAATTCTAAATGAAGATAAGTGGTTGACCAATGAATGTGGTCGGGCCAAAGATCAAAATAATAATAGTCATCATTATGGTAATTATAAAAAAGAGAACAATAAGTGTTCTCAAAATAATCCTCCAAAGGTGAAGGAATTGTGTATCAATATGGTATGTAAATATGAGGCACGCTCAGACAATTATAGTCCATTTTTTGAAAGAATGTGACTTGTGACAAATATTGTAAATGCAGACTCATTCTGAAAGTAAATGTTGAAATATATATGTGATGAAAAATATGCATAAGAATGTGCTTATGCATGGTTGTATAAATACCACAACTCACCTCTAAGGGAGGTTTGGGAGAAATAAAGATAATGATATTACAATGTGGCTACATGAATATGTCATTGGTCACGTACATGTGGTATGCCAAAAATATTATGCCATGCCTTATAAAAAGTTATTAAAGGCGAACTTAAATCAAGAAATGATTTTACTTATGATGACATCGACCGTGACAATTATGATGATATGATTTTCTCCGTGAATGAGACATTTACCATATGAATGGTTTGACAAAAAATCTTTTAGTACAAAATCAATTAAGAATTCTGGAAGAACTAATTTGTTACTACCCAGATGAATAAAATTGTTCATGACATTGATAATGTAGTAAATCTCAAAAGAAACTTTTTGAGTTTTAAAAGTATAAGCCAAAGTGGTTGGCATATTGAGACTATAAATGAAAGGAAGATTGAATATCTTCATATTACTATAATCATACCTGGTAAATATGAAAGGTTACCAGACTTTTCTTCTAGTTGTACTACAGGTGTATAAGCATGATGATGGAATCACATGCCACAAGTAAACTAGAGGTTTATTGAAATAAACAACAATTGGCAAGATCGGTTGGCCATCCCGGTTCAATTATGGTGCGAAAAATTTATTGAGAATTCACATTGGCATGTATTGAAGAAATAAAAGGTTCTTCAAGAATTTTCTTGTGCTGCTTATTCTCCTGATATACCAGCTAAGGTTGAGATTAAATCCCTGATTTCTGGAACGAACAAAAGATGATATATTTATGGGCTCAATCACCTTCCATGTGGACAGTTTAATATTATATGATTGTAATAGATGCATCCATTGTATGGTCACATGTGCGTTTGTTATCAACTTGCAATTCAAATTTTGCAAGGTTGATTGCTCAAATTATTAGAGCACGGTTCGAGAAAAAAAATTATGATAATTTATCTTGATAATGTTGGTTTAAATCCAACTTGGTTTAGTAGAAATTATATGCTTCCAATTATATCTAAATTATTGGTTATGAGAACAAAGATTCCAAATAGAAATTTGGTATGATGTGTATTATTTAATATACAACAGAACTTGTATGCATCTCACCAACAAGTTATGATAAATTCTCCCTAACACAATTGGTTCAGGGTCAGGAATCAAATAAGTTTTATCTAGAAATATAGATGTTTTATATGATTTAATTATCCTACCACAATGCACAAAAATGGGTTCCCAAAGAATGTTGGGATATGTGTTGGTGATCCCAACATTAGGGGGAGAAAACGGGCAGCTGAAAAGGTGACACGTTGAATGAATTATTATGAATACATTTAGATCCTTGTACAAGAAAATGTTAACTTGAAGTTCAAGTGATAATTCATTTGTAAAATATTGTCAGGCGCATTTGATGACCCGACTAAATGTCATATTTCGGCTGCTAATGCTCCAAATGGAATAACGTCCATGATGGATAGAGTTTATGGCACGCATGAAGCATAATAGACTATTCAGTTCCAAAGATACATCTCCTTGAAGAAGGAGAGGAGAAAATGTTCAAGATGGTCATAATAAGGAGGCAAGTGCTTTATAAGAGCACTATGACATAACACTTTATAAGACCTCACGGGAGAGGCTCAGGTACCTGAAAATAATGAGATCTCGATAAGTTATGTCTTTCTTGTGTGATGATGAAACCAATGTAAAATGATCATTGATGATATTGTTGATATAATATAGCGCTTAATATTATTAAAATTGGCGAGGATCTTGAGCTCAAATCTGTCATGAAATTTGAACAGATAAATGATTGGCCAAATGAAAAATATGCAACGAAAATTGACTTCATCTGAAAAATGTCAAGTTGGACGGATAGTCCCAAAACCTGAAGGTATAACAATATGCTTGCAATATATAGTTTCACTCTTGTGCAGATATTGAAATACCATTAGTGTTACATTGAAAAATGAATCCTTGATATTGATTTGCTTATTCTAACAAATAGTGTCAAAATTTTGTTGGTTATACAAATGCAGGCATTTTATGAAGTTCGTTCTTCAAACATTCTATTTGTATGTGAGAGTACTGTCATTATTTCATAAGGCAGTCAATTGTTGATACTTATCCAAGTCATGTCAATATACCAGCAACTGATAAAGCAAGTGACTCAACACAAAATATATGTGTGACTTTTCCTTGAAGAGAAGATTCCAATAATAGTAAAGGCGATGATATTTTTTTATCTCGATTAAAAGATGGACATATTGAAGGAGACAGAATAAAGCATATATTTTATCAAAGTTCTTTATCAGAGACAATTTTCAGCGAGCAGTGAAATAGATGTTCAGCAAATTTGTTCGCTTGATAATTTGGTGTTCTGTTCAGTGAAGCATGAGCAACCTGAACATTTGAGAAGATGGTGTACAATATAGGAACACGTTATCTCAGAGAAATAAATTGTTGTTTTCATCAGGGGGAGGCAAATACGCGTTGTACTCTTTTTCCCTTAGCTATGATTTTATCCCACTTGGTTTTTCCAGGCAAGGTTTTTAATGAGGCAGCAAATAATGCGTATTACAAGATATGTGTACTCTTTTTCCTTCACTAAGATTTTTCCCACAGAGTTTTTTCTAGTAAGGTTTTAACGAGGCACATTATCTATAGACATCCAAGGGGGAGTGTTATAAAATATTACAATTATATTAGTGGATGTCTTTAACTCCTAAATAAGTTACCTCCACTACTCTTCTCCATTAACCTCCCACTACTTCATACCATTTTGGTTGTAACTCCCATACCTCCATAACCTCTCCATGATCTTCCTCCATTATCTCAAATGTTTAATGTCATGTTTATGACATTCTTTTGTATACCTCTATGTGATACTATAAATAGAGGATGAGAAGTGATATTGTAGACACTTGAAAAACTTGAAAGAAATAAGAAGCTCTCATCTCTTGCTCTCTACATGCTTGTATTTTTTCTTGTTTTATATTATTACTTTGAGCTAAGTTTATTAACATAAATAATATTATTTATTTTATTGTAGCGACCCGACTGCTCGTTTTGAGCTCTAGCGCGTTCTTTGGTGGTTTGAGGCCATGAGCAGCTTCACTTCAGGTATTATGACTTATACGCATGTTCGTAATTGAATTCCGGGAGCTTTGAAGTTGATTTGGAAAAAGAATTCTCATTTCACAAGCTTTAAGTTTGAAGAATTGACTAAGGTTAGATTTTTGAGTAAACGACCTTGGAACCGCGATTTGAAGGTCTCGACAGGTTCGTATGATGATTTCGGACTTGGTCGTATGTTCAGATCAGGTTTTGGATGTCCCGAGAGCGTTTCAGCGTCTATTGTGGAAGTTGGCATTTTAGAAGAAATTCATAAATTTGGGTTGAAGTGCATTTCAGTGTTATCGATGTCCGTTTGGGATTTTGTGACTGAAAATAGCTTCGTATAGTGATTCTAGTATTAGGAGCGAGATCGGAAGTAAATTCGGAGGTCCGTAGGTCATTTTGGAGTCATTTGGCTAAAGCTAAAAATTTGGAGGTTTTTGAGAAGTTTGACCGGAAGTGGACTTTTTGATATCGGGGTCGGATTCTGATTTCAAAAGTTAGAATATGTCCGTATTGTGGAATGTGACTTGTGTGCAAAAGTTGGGGTCAATCAGACGTGATTTGATAGGTTTAGACATCGAATGTTGATGTTGGAAGTTCTAAAGTTCATTAAGCTTAAATTTGAGTGCGTTTCATGGTTTTGGTGTTGTTTGATGTGATTTGAGGTCTCGAGCAGGTCCGCATTATGTTTTGGAATTGGTTGATGTGATTGGACGGGGTTCCGGGGGCCTCGGATGGATTCCAGGTGGTTAACAAGTCGAAAATGGAATTTGAGGAAGGGCTGAAGCAGCTGAGCTTCTGGTGTGATCGCACCTGCGTAAAGAGAGCTGCAGGTGCGAGCTCCACAGGAGCGGGAAGGAGCTCGCAGAAGCAGATTTTGAGGGGTAAGGCATGGACCGCAGATGCGGTCGAGATCTGTAGAAGCTGGACCGCACCTGCGCGGGGGGGAGCCGCAGATGCAGAGTAGGGCCTGGTGGAAGACCGCAAAAGCGGTAGTTGGGCGCACCTGCGGAACCGCAGAAGCAGTCAAGTGACCGCATGTGCGAAAAGCGGGCTGGGCAGTGTGTTATTTTAAAATGAGGGCTTGGCTCATTTTCACCATATTTTCTCCATGGGAGCTGATTTTGGAGAAACTTGGAAGTTCCATTTTCATCACCAAGCATGAGGTAAGTGGTTCATACTAGTTTTGATTTAAACACATTATTATATATGGATTTGAACATGAAAATTTGTATAGATTGTGGGGTTTTGGGTAGAAGATCTAGAATTTGGTATTTTGGATTGTGACCTCAAATTTGGGCATGAAATTGGAAACAAAATATATATTTGAGTTCGTAAAGTTATGGGTAATCATTATCTTCGAGAAATTTTGGAATCCGGGTACGTGGGAGATCGCGTGGTTAGTGTCGCGATCGCATAAGGTAATTGAGCTGGGGAGGAGCTGGGGGAAATGTTCTTCGCGATCGCGTGTATTGGGTTGCAGTCCAACTGGTTAGAGAAGTGAAGGTTCGCGATCGTGTGGAGGATTCCGCGATCACATAGGGTTAATTGAGGGGCTGTCTTATTATGTGCTTCGCGATCGCGTGGCAGGTGCCGCGATCACGAAGAAAATTGTTGGGCAGAAAGTTTAAGTTAAAAAACGAGAGTTTTAGGCCATAACTCAAAAAACTCATTAGAGAGTTCGGGAGAAGGTGGAAATTGAAGGGATTTTCAGTGGGATTCTTGAGGTAAGTGTTCTTCAATCACATTTGGTCTAATTCCATGATTTTAGTCTTGATTTTTATCCTTTAATTTGAGAAATTAGAGTGGAAATTAGGGAAAAAATGAGAGGAAAATTTGGGAATTTCTTTTGATGATTTGAATGGGCATTTCAGGTTGGATTTTGGTAAATTTGATATGGGTAGACTCGTGAGGGAATGAGGATTCTAGTTTAGTAATTTTTATCGAATTTCGAGATGTGGTCCCGGGGGCCGTGTTTGGCCAATTTCGGGAATTGTGCCTTATTTTGATAGTTTTCGATCAGGGTTCGTCTCCCTAGGATATTTTGATGTTATTAATCTGATTTTGATAGACTCCAAGCATTTGGGTGCCGATTCGAGGGGCAAGAGCATCGCGAAGTATTTTATGGACTGTTTCGAGGTAAGTAACGATTGTAACTCTAGATCTGAGGGTATAAAACCCCGGTATTTTGTACTGTTTTGGTAAATGAGGTGACACACATGCTAGGTGACGAGTGTGTGGGCGTGCACCGATAGGGATTGTGACTCGGTCTGTCCCGTAGCGACTATTAAGCCGCATAATTGATTTGAAATCATGATATATCCTGTATTTTTTAGACTTATACTTATTTATGGGATGTAAGCCATGTTTGGGGCATTGTGCCGATCTGTTTAGACCCACATGGGTATTTTTACACTATTCTCATAATATGTTAGTAAATAATTTGTGAACTCAGTCATGCTTACTACTTGTTATTTTCACTGTTATTACACTGTTTTAGAGTATTGTGAGGTATTTTGGGCTGAGTCCCCTGATGTTGAGATGAGTTGCCCGAGTGGCTCGAGAGGATGACTGAGTGAGGCCAAGAGCCGAGATTGTGAGGATAGTTATGGATCGGGCTGCACGCCGCAGAAAATATTATATGGATCAGGCAGCGCGCCGCAGCATATGTATATTGGATCGGGCTGCACGTCGCAACAACATAGTGCTTGGGATGTAGGAGCCCCTCCGGAGTCTGTAAACCCCTAGTGAGGATAGTCGAATATATATATATATATATTGGATCGGGTTGCGCGCCACAACATATGTTATTCGGATCGGGCTGCACGCCACAGCAGTTGAATGGATGTCTGGTACTTGTTGAGTGAGAGTTTTTAGTGTGAGCATGAAATACTGATAGTGGAGTCACGAGTGACTGAGATACCTTGTTAGGAGTGATACTGTGCCTGAAAAGCTTTTACATTGTGAATTTTATTGTTTCTCCCACTCTTCTTTTACTGAGACTTCTAATAAAAGTTGAAATACTATTTTATGAAATTATGAATTATAAATGCTCGTCACTGCACTCAAGTTTTTAGTTACTTTGGCTACTTACTGAGTCGGCGTAGTCACGTTTCTCCCTGCACCTTTGTGTGCAGATCCAGGTACCGGAACAGCTCGCTAGTTGACTTCTCGTGGGCTCGGAGCTGATCAGGGATCGAGGTAGCTGCTCAGCGTCCACAACTGATCTCCTTTCCCTTCCTATTTCTAGATTTTTGATGTTTTTGGACCTGTATTAGTGGAAAAGTTACATTTTGATACTTTTTACTTACTATATTAGATGCTCATGACAGTTGACTCCCGAGTTCTGGAGGCGGTTTAGATTGATCGTCTTGGTGGTTATCCTCGTTGAATTTGTCTTAAAAGTGGATCTTTATCAGTTTATGACTCTATATCTCAATAAAATGGAAAAATGTTGATTTCGTTGTGTTAGGGGGATAGCCTAGTTTCACGATAGGCGCCATCACGTCCCTTATTGATTTGGGGTCGTGACTTGGGAAGAAGGGAAAATTGAGCCCTAGGTATATCAGACCGTTTGAGATTCTTGAGAGAGTGGGGGAGGTAGCTTATAGACTTGCGTTTCCTCCAGGGTTATCCTCAGTTCATCCGGTATTACATATGTCTATGCTCCGAAACTATCATGGTGACCCGTCCCACGTGTTAGATTTCAGCTCTGTCCAATTGGACAAAGATTTGACTTACGAGGAGGAGCCGGAAGCCAGTTTAGACCGACAGGTTCGTCAGTTGAGATCAAAGAGTTTCCTTTCAGTTCGAGTGCAGTAGGGAGGTCAGCCTGTTGATGCAGCTACTTGGGAGTCCGAGTCAGACATGCAAAGTAGATATCCCCACTTGTTTGCCAGTTCAGGTAATTTTCTATGTCCGTTCGAGGACAAACATTTGTTTTAAAGGTAGAGATTTTGATGACCCAAATGGTAATCTTATGAATTAAGATACTATTCGGGGCTCATTATCCTTAAAAAGATTAATTTCTATTTGCCTCAATTTGCGTGCCCGGGCGTGAAATCGAAAAGTTTTTATGTGAAAATATAAGAAATAATAATTTTTAGGGTTAAAATTTGATTTTAGTTGACTTTGGTCAACATTTTGAGCAAACGGACCCGGATCCATGTTCCGACGATCCCGGGAGGTCCTTAGTAAAATATGGGACTAGGGCGTTTTCGCGGAATTTGATTCCGATGTCCCTAGCTTTAGAAATAAATTTTTGAAGAAAATTGTTATGCTGGATTTTTAATGAAATAAAGAAATAAATTAATGTTTGATACCGTTGGTATCAGGCCCGTATTTTTCATCACTTTTCAATCAAAAAACATGAATTTTCATGGCAAAAATTGGGTGTTTGGGTAGAATTAGAGAATTTTGTAAAAATCAAATTTTTGACTTCGAATTGGGGTCTTATTTCGAAACTAATTGCATACTCGGGCTCGGGGGTGAATGGGCAGACGGAATTTGGTCCGAACCCCGAGTTTGGACAAAGTGGGCCCGGGGTCGATTTATAACTTTTTCTAAGAAAACGTAGGAAAAACATATTTTTTTTCCAGAAAAGTTAGTACCTTTAGCATTAATTAACGATATTGAACTAATTATGATGGAGTTCAAAATCATTGTTGATTATTTTAGTATAAGTCGATGTTTTTTCCTTTTTTAAGAAACCTGCAGTTCTCTTAACTGAGCAAGAAAAGTGTGACGACCCAAATTCTAATCTAGGTCGCGATGGCGCCCAACACCGATGTTAGGTAAGCCAACAAAATTCATCTAGTGAATCTAGTTTATTTTATATATAAAAAAAAATCCAACAATACCAAGATTTTTTTCACTAAGCGTGGAAAATAACAAATATCAAAGGCAATTTTAATTGCAATGATCCACAGAAGTCAAATTTAAATAATTACATCCCCAAAAGAATAGTCTACCAATGTGTGTGCCAGGAACTAGTGTCAAAAGTATACATGCATCTAGTAGAAGGAATCAAAAGAATACGTCTATCCTATTGTTTGAAAGGATATAGACAGGATAACAAAAGGGAGACTCCAACGTGCTGCAGAACGACATCAAGAGAAGCAGCTCACCGTGGAATCTCTGATCTCGTGAAGTCAAGAACGTGCCCCGGACTGATAACCAGATGCACCTGCCTCAGAACATGTACAATTAAGTACAAAAGCGTAACATGATTGCATAAATATTATGTACCCAGTAAGTATCTAGTCTAATCTCGAAGAAGTAGTGACGAGAGGTCGACTTGATAGTTACTAGGGCCAAAACAATTTATTTAAATATAAGGCTAGGAATGAATATCAAGATGAATAACAACTAAAAACAAGAGTTTACAAGTCTTTCCACAAGTACGTTTATGTGTCAATTCCTATCAAACAGGTTGCTAATTTATTTTCCAGAGCATTTTAACGGGTTAACAATCACAGAATATACCAAGCAAATAACATGCACATAATATGCCGAGGACGTACGGCCCGATCCAACGAAATAGTAAATTTGCACTGCCGAAGGGTCGAACGACACGAACCATAGATGCATCTATTACCCCGCTCACGAATCGTACATGCGACGCGGTCAAATATAAATAATAGAGTTACCCCACTCACGGATCATACATGCGACGCAGGTACTCATAGATACACACATTCAAACAGTAAATCCAGAATTCATCAGGAAAATAATTGCCCAAGGAAATGGATATTTCTCTTTTAATAGACAAGAAGATGGCGTTCAATCTTCTTAGAAATTCATTTTCCATGTTCGATATAAGTTAAGAGTTTTAAATTAAAAACTACAGATACGGCAAGTAAAGCATGCTTTTGGGTCCTATACTACCCGGAGATAAACATAATAGTGGCTATGTACGGACTCTCGTTACCTCGTGCGTACATAGCCTCCACAATTAGTAGAACGTAATTTATCAAATAACCTATGGGGACAATTCCCTCTTACAAGGTTAGAAAGGAGACTTACTTCATTTCGATCCCACTTCCCACTCAAGAATGTGCCCGAACCTCCGAATTCGTCACCCAACAACTTTAAACTAACCAAACATGGCATAAACTAATCAATCTATGCTCAAAAGTTTACAATTACCCCATTTAAGTGATTACCCAATCTAGTTTGCAAGATTTCTAGAATTCACCCCGGGGCCCACATGCTCGGGTTCCAAAAATTCTTAATGGAAATTGTTACCCATAACCATAGGATCAATGATATATGATTTTTACTAGATTGCCTAACAAATTTCATGGTTAAATCTTGTTTTTACCAAAACCCTAGGTTTTATCATAACCCCATAATTTTCACTAATTTTGGTTTGTTAATCTACCAAAAACAAAGTATTAAACTCACTTTAAGTAGAAATAACTTACCTCATAATTCTAGGTTGAAATCCCCTTTTTGGAAGCTCCCAAATTTCCCAAGGATGTAGTAAAATGACTCCAAATGCGCCTAAGTCCCGATTTTAAGTTCATTGCCCAGCTTCCCCCTTCATCGCGAACGCGATAGGAGCCCCGCATTCGCGAAGGCCATTGGAGCAGGCCCTTAGAAGGCCCTTCAATGCGAACACGACAATAGGCACGCGAACACGGATGCTAGCTTGGCTAGACCTACGCGAACGCGGTGGGGACACTGCGATCGCGAAGAACAAAGTTGGCCCGACCCAGCTACTTTACACTACGTGAATGCGGCAGGCCTCATGCGAACGCGGTGGTCACTAGCCCAGTCCCTCACAAACGCTGAGCAGCTATTGCAAATGCGAAGAGCATTCCCCTCTACCCAACTCCTTATTCGCGAACGCGGTAATTCCTTCGCGAACGCGAAGAAGGAAACCAGAACTGGGCAAATCTGGTTTTATGCAATTAGGTCCGAGGGGTCCGAAACTCACCCGAGCCACCCGGGACCCCGTCCAAGGGCACTGATAGATCTATATTCATAATACGGATTTGCTCGACTTATCGAAACCCGAAAAACAACAACGAAACCAAGAATCCTACCCCAAAAGTAAAATTAATCAAACTTTGAACTTCAAGTTCTTAAATCTACTTCTAACACACCGAAATGTACCTATACTATTCAGAGTGATACCAAATTTTGCGAGCAAGTCACAAATGACATTACAGAACTATTCCTAGTCCCAAAATTCCATTCGGACCTCGATATCATCAAAACACATTCCAAACCTCAAATTTTGAGCTTCAAGAATCATAGTTCACTATTTGGCGCCGAAATGCTCCCGGGTCATCCAAAACATGTTCCGAACATACTCCCAAGTCTGAAATTATCATACAAACCTAGTGGAACCTTCAAATCTCGATTTCGAGTTAGTTCACTAAAAATGTTAACCGAAGTCAAATTTGGCCTTTAAGGCGAACCTTAAGGAACTAAGTGTTCCAATTCTATACTATAGCGCGGTATATATGCGCGCTATACCTACATAAATAAAAGGGTCATATCCTTCCCAAACAAAACATAACGTCCACCATAATATATATAGTGCGGTATTAGTCCGCGCTATACCTTAACGGCCATTTGTCCGTTAAGGTATAGCGCAGTGAAATACCAATTAAAAAACATAGCGCGGTGTTATTTCGTGATTGTTTTGCGATAGAATTAATTTGTTGTTTTTTATTCGGATTATATTATTGTTTACTGTGAAAATGGTAACTACAATTATATTTAGTTATGTGGTTCTAAAAATACATGATTTATCTTAATACTTGTTATTGAGCGATTATAGCTAGATGTGTTTGCACGAAATAGTGAGAAAAATGACCAGAAGCTAAAGGAAAGAAAACTAGAGTTCCTTAAGTCGAAGGCTCGATGTCGACCTCGGGGGTTCCTAAGACCGAGGCTCGAGCCTGGTTCAGACGGCCGATGAAGGTATAACGAACTTGCAAGCCTTGAGATGTGCTATTTATGATCAATGATAGACAATAAATGAAGAAAAAGAAAGTAATAAATGCAAATAAACGAGCTAATAAAGAGGAATAAAGGATGTTTGATACTAAAGCGAGAATGTTCTTATATCTCGTATTCAATGTATGTTGTTATTAACAATAAGGGTCCTCCTTTATATAGGAGGGAGAGAACCAAAATAGTACATCTAGCATTTATTACAAAAATCTATGATTGATTTGATCTGCGATTACATGCGCATGGAGATGTACTTCGCTACAGAGATGTTCGTCTTGATCTTCGTGCTGCCCCAACCTGTCAGCTCGGGGTCTATGATGCCTCGGGGGAGACCGTGGTGTAGGCTCATGGATGAGCTAAAACAGCAAAAGGGATCCTTTGTAAATGAGGCGCCGAATGTCGTGACGAGCGTAAAAGTCAGCCTCATTGATTTTAGCCGCATACAGATAGTCCTCGCGTTCTTTAGAATAAAATGATAAGGAACGGTCTTGACGTGAATCCTTTCCGGATCTTTTGCGATGACGTCATGTTCGTGATACGAGCTTATCTCGTGACTGGAGAATGCCCTGTCGAACTGCCTCCCTAGGGCATTGATTGTTCTGTCTTTCAACTTTCCTAGAAGAGGAGCAATGATGGCGTCGCCGATTGATTTCCTCAAAGACATCGGTTGCCTTGTTTAGTGAGGCTATTGACCCTTTATAAATAGGGGTTCCATTTCTTCAAACTCCATCCTTCCCGTCCCAACAAACTCCAATTTTTCACCCATCTCCGTTTCTCATCTTCGTAACGCAAGCCTATGATTTTGTGGTTGTTTGCTGACGGCTGTTCGAGCATGATCATGACTTTTTTTCCCGAAGCCCTCCCCTACCAATTGGGGTTATGTTGGGTTGTTGTTTCTGGTTGCCGGAGGGAAGGCCTGAGCGGTTTTTGCATGTGAGGTACATATACTGCTGCTCATCTTCCTTTGAAGTACCTATACTGCTGCTCACCTTATTTTAACTTCGACCCGGTGCAGTATTTTGCCCCTCCCGCCTCCCCCGGGCGGGGGGATAAAATCGGCATCCCGCACTGGTTTGGTGTTTTGAGAAGAGGTTTTCCAATATCAGCAGTAGGGGTTCCTTCAAGAGAGAAACGTGTTGTTGGTGGACTGGTGGCCGAAAATCGACATGAAATGCATATTGAACCCTATAAAAGGGAGCTTTAAGATGCAGAAGAACATGTTGTTTGTTGGCTGCTGCTTGGGAAATGGGAAACCCGAAGGCGCTGACTACGTGTCCCTCGAGGGGACCTCGAGGACATATCTCTTTTTCCTGTAGATTAGGCATTTTGTTCTATGCTTCTTTGTGTAAAGATTCCCATGTAAACATATTCTATTAATATATGAGATCCGTTTGTCTTTCTTTTGGCCCGATTCCAAATTCTGTTTTGGTTGCGTAGGTTTGCGTGTATGAATGGCCCGAAAATTGGACTCTTAACACGATCAACACTGTGTTTATTAGGGCTTCGACCCCTGACCGGAGCCGGGACAACTTAAAGTTAGTGAGGATCGAACCTCAGCTTTTCTGTAACGAAACAAGGGGTGTTATTGACAATCTTCGAGCGAAAAACTTTCCCTATGTTCGGTCGTCTCGGGAACTCCGAGGACGGCCTTCGACCGGATATGTACCTTAGTCATAAAGGATTGAGCTGTTGTTTTCTTTCGCTCGAAAAATAAGTATAGTTTTGAGAATCCGTAACTTCTTTTCATGCGGGAGCATGCTTGGGTCCGAGGCGGCTTCTGGTCTTTACGATCGGGTACCCACTCGAGCTTCGAGGGTGTGGGCGGCTTTAAGGACTTTTATCTTTTGAACAAGGGGCTTTGCTCCATACTGGGGAAGACATTAGGTCAGAGCATAGGTCGCTCTTCATACTCATTGCTTTTCCCATGAGGGCTATTGGCCCGAGGTCTGTTTCGCCGGGTGGACCCTTCGAATCCTTGCCTTGGCTTGACGATCTCGAGACGGTATAGGGTCGACTCTTGCATGCTTCTCATATTCCTAGGTGTTGGCCCCTTGGGCGCTTTTTGGGACTGATGCTCTTAATCGGCCCGTGAGCCTTTCGAGGCTAGCCCGAAGGCTTATGCACTTTATCTAGGATTCGTTCTTCGATCTGAGCCACGGTACAACCTCACTTGCGCTCCGAGTTCTCTGATTATCCTGCGGGCTGGCTTGAACTTTTGGTCAATCATTTTGGGCCCAATCCCCGAGCCGGGTTATGACTCGATTTTATCGGCCCATCAGGTTTTTTAGCCTGTAGGCCTTTTTGCGCTGGCTTAAGGGCACTTACATGACTTTTAAATTAACCATTCCGGGCTTTAGTCCCCGAGTCGAATTTCGACTCGAATCCATCGACCATTCAGGTTTTGGGTTGGCCCGTAGGCCTTTTTGCACTGGCTTAAAGGCACTTATGCGAGTTTCTAATTAAACATTCCGGGCTTTAGTCCTCGAGTTGAATTTCGACTCGAATCTGTCGACCCTTCAGGTTTTGGGTTGGTCCGTAGGCCTTAATGCGCTAGCCTAAATGCACTTACATGACTTTTAATTATTCGTCCTGGATACAGTTCCCGAGTCGGGCTACGACTTCGAGAGAATCGATTCCTTAGATTTTAGGATTAGCCCGTATGCTCTTTTGCGCTGGCTTTAAGGAACTTACGCGACTTCCGCTTACATCCTTCATTGATTAAAGATTTTGTTTGAAGCTTTCTCACATTCATCTGACTCTTCGACGGCCTACAAAGACCTCGATTATAAATCGTTACAACGAACAAAGAAATTTTTTTTATGAACCGACATGAAAATGATCGAGGCTTTTTTGTACGAGCTGACATGAGAATGTTCGAAACTCTTTTATATGAGCCTACATTAAAATGTTCGAAACTCTTGCGTACACTAAAGGTAGCATAATTTTAACTGGTTCTTTCCGAAATAGTTTTAAAGGATTTGATTTTAAGGCGATAGTCGGGCATCCCCGAATCACTTGTTGTTATTAGGTTGAAGCCCATCGACAGTAGTCATTTTATTTGGCCGTAGCCCTTAGTACCAGGTATCTCGTCCTCGACATCTATATTCGAGGGTATGCCTTTTTAGGGGTCTTGCAAGTTCGAATATATAGCCTTGGCTTTCGAAGTCGGGACCGTGTTCTTATTTTTTTTTGATATATCCGCTCGGGATTTGGATCATGCCCGTAGGACTTACAGTTTAAATATTTCTGAGGTTATCCTCTTGGGATATTGCAACTTCAGTTCTTGTATGGCCGTAGCCTTTAATCCTGGGTATCGTATGGTCTGGTTATGCCCTACTCGAAGCCTTGCAACTTCGAGTTCACCCGAGGTCACCCACTTGGGATCTTACTACTTCGGGATTTTGACACCAAGTCCCTGAGACAATCTTGAGGGCTTTCCCCTAAAAATGTCACTGAAATCTTATAGCTTCGAACATGCCAGGGGTTATCTACTTGGGGTCTTACACCCCCGAGTTTTGATAAATCGGATGTTAATGATAAATGTTCCTTGAATCTGCAAAAATGACTTGATGGTAAAACATTCGTTTCATTATCTGATACAAGTACGTGGGCCTTTACTGTCGATGGCTCGACCTTTATATGCAGGCACGGTCCATTCGATCACTTGGCTCGCTACATCAATATTCAGCAAAAAACCTACTTCGGCTGACTACATCAAAATATTTTTTTGCATCCTCTCTCGGGGCGGTGTCCATCAGTAGTTGAGCTTTATATGCCCATGTAAGTTCCTTCCGATGGGCGCACAAACGTCGCCTCATAAAGAACCTTGTCGGTAATACAACCCAACCGAAGGAAAAGAGTGCATGGTTTCCGTCGACCCGAAGGGCTCTTTGGAACTGGCGAATGTTCTCCGACGATTATCTGCATGAGATTAGATCTTGAGTGAGTGAAAATATATGGGGTTGTAGTGTTACCTCAGTAGTAGTATCGTTCAAGCATGGATATGTTCCAGTCGCTCGGGAGCTGCTCGCCTTCCAAGGTGCCGAGTTCATATGGCCCTTTGCCGATTGTCCGCAGGACACGGTATGGTCCTTCCCAACTAGGTCCTGGACTTCCTTCAATGGGGTTTCTAGTGTCTAAGTGACCTTTCTTAAGTCTAAGTCCCCGACTCCAAAATAGAAGAGGTTAGCTCTCTTGTTATAGTATCTATCGATCCTTTGTTTTTGCGCAACCATCCGGATTAATGAATCTTCTCGTTCCTTATTGAGTAGCACGAGGGCCACAGCCATGGACTCATCTTTCCTGATTCGACCCGTATTAGAGCTTCGGACCCACACGCTAGAGAGAACGATGTCTCCCTGTGCTTGGCTTGGGAGTGGTTTGATGTGCCCGCAGGACTTTGGGCAATACTTCCCCTCATCTTCCCTTCAGGTTTTCCAACTTCTTCTTAGGATTCCGAATGATGGTTGTGTTTGTGGATTCGATTTGGCCGTTGGCTCATGGATGGTAGGGTCTTGATAATATCCTTTTGATTTTGTGTCCCTCGAGGCACCTCATGACCTCTCCTCCTATGAATTGCTATTCCGTTGTCGTGAGTTGTTTCGGATGGGATCTTGAACCGACATAGGGCGTGGTCCCATATGAAGTTGATGACTTCTTTTCTCTCACCTTTTCAAAGGCCTGTGTTTCCATCCATTTAGAGAAATAATCAGTCATAAACAGAATAAGTCCGGCCTTACCTGGCGCCGTGGGTAGTGATCCGATTATGTACATCCCTATCTCACGAATGGCCAGGGGGATTGGGCCAAGTGCGGTCACTCGCCTAGCTGACAGATCATGGGCGCGATCCTTAGACATTTGTCGCACTTGCGGATAAATGAACTCCGTTGCGTCTTTTTCCATGTTGCCCTAGCGACAGCCCACTCCGATCACCTTTCGAGTTATGGATTCAGCGTCGGAGCGGTTCACACATGAGCCCTCGCGGATCTCCCGAAGCTTGTAGTCTGTGTCGCCCGGCCCTAGGCATACCTCTGTAGGCCCATCGAAAGTTTTCCTGCAGAGGGTGCTACTCTCGTCGAGCCAGAACCTGGCTGTCCTGGTCCGTAAGGCCCTTGACTCCTTTGGGTCCGCAAGCAGCTTTCCATCCTTTAGGTAGTTTATGTATTTGTTTCTCCAACCCCAAGTCAGGTTAGTGAAGTTATTTCTGGTGCACCATCTTCTATCGCTGTTCTTGTTAACTGGACCATGGCTCTAGGGGGCATACAATCTTCCTCGACAGACGATCCCGTATTTGCGAGGGCATTGGCCTCGCTATTTCGGTCTTCGTGCTACATGGTTTAATGTTCATTTCCCCGAGTAGTGCAGAGTAGCCAGGGTCTTGTCGAGGCACCTCTACATTTTGTCCTTTCGGATCTCGAAGCCCACATACACTTGGTCAGGAGGAAATTACATTTGGCCTTGATGCCCTTAGCCCTGAGGTTCTTGGTTAACTCTATACTTGTGGGTGGCTTGGGGACTATGTCGAACCTGGATCCTTTCACGTCGGAAGTACCCTCAGTTAACGAGGTCTATACCCCGGATGACACGTCCATTTTTAATAATAATTATTTCTCTACTTCGAGCACCTAGGCGAGCGCGAAGTCGGCCATGAAATCCGGCAGAATCTGGGATTTCATAGCCGTTTGGGGCTGATATTCAAAATCGTTCCCTCTGAGATCGATGGGGTTTCTGTCCAATCGGCCCGACAACTTAGGTTTATGCAATATGCTTCGAAGCAGGCACTTTGTTAAGATGCAAATGCAACGATGCTGACGATAAAGTTTCAATTTTGAGGATGCTTTAATTAGAGCCAGGGCTCAGTACAGATGGCCTCTTGAACCATCACATTGTTTGTCGCCACCTTCGATACGACTGAGTACAGATGGCCTCCTTTTTATTCCACTGACTTGAATCAAGGGTCGATGCTCAATCGATGGGAGATTATTCTGGGTGGAATCCCCATCATGTCTTTCGATCTGGAGGTTGTCCGGCTAAGGCGACATGTTCCAGTTTCGTCCCTTACTCCCTACCGTTGAGATTTGGCGAAGTAGGTACGACTCGGCCGAGTATTCCTGGTTGTTCCATTTCTTTCATTCGGATTACGTTGGCAGAGCTACCTGGATCCACAAGAACGCGTTTAATTCGAACATTATTTAGAAGGAAAGAAATTACCAGCACGTTATTATGCAGATGGGACGGGGTCTCGGGATTTCCGTCGTTGAACGTAAGGATGTCCTCGGGTGCGTGGCATCGAGTCTGTCCAGCTGCTACATCTGATGCTTCTTCTCTCTTGCTCATAGGTCCCTACAGGGTGCTGTTTCTCCCAACAATCTTATGCGTGAAATGTCGGCTTCCTTACTTTATTCCTTCGGGCCACTATTTCTTCCTAGGGGAGGTCCGAGATCTGACGATGCGGGCTCTGGCCATCTGGTGTCCCTGATTTCTCCATGGCCAATATGATGTCCGAAACATCATTTTTGTGGTTATGCCGGGTTGAGTGGGGCACCCTTGAGTGTTCCAAATCCTTAATGGATCCACCATTGTCTGTTATCCAGCTTATGTTTAATTTGGCTCGGGGCTCGTTGGCCCTTATGGCGCTCCTTCGACTCTCGACGGGAGGTAAAAACCTTTTTTCTCCGAGGCTCTGGCTTTCTTCCTCGAGCATTGACTCTTTTTTTCTGGCATGGTTTCCAAGTATCTCGACGATAAGCTCGGTCGTCGGTCCCTTACTCCCTGCCTTCTCCGATATTGTCCAGATTCGGGGAGTTGTTGCTGGTGCTCCCGAGGTTCTCTAATGATCCTGTAGTCGGTGATCACTGCTTGTTGTTCCTATAGTATTTTGAGGATCGCTCGAAGGTTGTTTTCCCCGTTCTCCTAAATGGTGGCATTTCCCTCCTCCTACGGGCTTTTTTTGACGCGCGTTCCTGTTGGTGCAAAGGATGATGCTGTTGGGTCCGTCATTGCTCGAGTCCGTGCCCTCGGGGGTTGGCTCTGCTATGCCGCTAAGGCCTGGTGGCGATGTGCCAGCATTCGGGATATGCACATCGTTCCTTACAAACCATTCAAGACTGCTACTTTCATACGCGCTCACTGAGTTGGACATTCCGACCTGAAATCGAAGAATCTTTGGACAAAAAAAAGATGTAAAAAGATAACTTGTGTTTTCAACAAACCAACACTAAAACAATCACTATTAGTTTTAGCCCCACGGTTAGCGCCAAACTGTTTACCGTGGAAATTGTAACTACAATTATATTTAGTTATGTGGTTCTAAAAATACATGATTTATCTTAATACCGGTTATTGAGTGATTATAGCTAGATGTGTTTGCACGAAACAATGAGATAAACAACCATAAGCTAAAGGAAAGCAAACCGGAGTGCATTAAGTCGAAGGCTCGATGTCGACCTCGGGGGTTCCTGAGATCGAGGCTCGGGCCTGGGTCGGACGGTCGATGAAGGTATAACGAACTTGCAAGCCTTGAGATGTGCTATTTATGATTAATGGTAGACTATGAATGAAGAACAAGAAAGCAATAAATGCAATTAAACGAGCTAATAAAGAGGAATAGAGGATGTTTTATACTAAAGAAGATAATGTTCTTATATCTCGTATTCAATGTATGTTGTCATTAACAATAAGGGTCCCCCTTTATATAGGAGGGAGAGAACCAAAATAGTACATCTAGCATTTATTACAACAATCTATGATTGATTTGACGCGCGATTGCCTGTTCATGGAGATGTACTTCGCTGCAGAGCCGCTCGTCTCGATCTTCGTGTTGCCCCAACCTGTGAGCCCGGGGTCTATGCTGCCTTGGGGGATACCGTGGCGTAGGCTCGTGTATGAGCTAAAACTGCATCAGGGATCCTTTGTAAATGAGGCGCCGACTGTCGTGACGAGCATAAAGTCAGCCTCCTTGATTTTAGCCGCATACAATTTTTAGTGTGCTAAACAAATTAGTAAAATAGAGAAATTGTTATTAGTTGTTAAAAAAATGTTAGTTAATTTTTACTGTTGTATATGTTTTTTCGTGATTGTGTGTGATTAAATTAATTTGTTGTTTTATCTGATTTAGATTATTTATTTGCTAAAAGACTAGTAAAATAGATAAATTATTATTTTTGGAATAATTAATCTTATTAGATGTTATTGTTGTACATATATAAATATGTGACTTTAGTTCCATGTAGTGGTATGTTGTGCCAGTAATTTTAATGTAGTTCTCGTATTTGTAATGTAGTGCACTTTTAGCGTAGTAAAATGTAGTGCCCTTTAGTGTAGTATCTTTTTAGTTATTTAAATTAATCATTAAATTATCTGTTAAACCCAAAAATATCGGGAAAAAATCGATAGTTCAAAAACAAACTCTCTCGAATTCATGTCAACAAACGTAAGAAAATAACATTAGAAAACAACAATATTTGTAAAACTAAGTATTGTTATATGAATCTTTAATAATTAAATATTGTATATTTATGAAAATTAATTATTTAATTTTATTATAGTAAAAATTAGGTGAGTAACAAACAAACATATAAAATAATAAACAAACATATAAAAAAATAAATAAATATATAAAGTAAGAAACAAACATATTAAATATAAAAAAACATACAAAATAGTAAACTAACATATAAAAATAGAAAAATAACATATAAAATAAACTAACATATAAAATATAAAATTATAATATAAAAATGTATCAACCTAATTAACAATATAGTTAAAATATCGAATATATTTTAATATTAAATATATTGCAATATATTTAAAGATGTTAAGCAATGAAAAAGAAAATACTTTAATTAATATTGTTCAATTTACAGTAGTTGTCATGGAGGTTCCGCCTGTGCATGCCGGACCTGCATCGCTAGAGCTACTTTTGCTACAGGCCGAGCATAGGTCTTCGTACATATGGGAGGGGCAATTGTTGTCCCATGCATTCCGTGCTAGATGAGTAGACGATATGTGGGACTTTCTTAGGGCCCACCATCTCCATCCCCGTATAGTTAGACGCCTTCAGGATACAGGTTTCTATAGGATCATAGAGATCGGCGGGCAGCAGTTGGACTGGTCGTTGACACGACTTTGATAGAGCGGTGGCGAGCGGAGACACGCACTTTTCATTTACCAATTAGCGAGGCTACTATCATGCTTCAGGATGTCGAGGTTCTATAAGGGCTGCTGGTTGATGGACATTCTGTGGCTTACCCGCATGCTCTTAGAGATTATACGGGATTGCAGTACCTGAAGATGTTGCAGCGGCTCGCCCGTTTTCTGCCAGCCGAGGAGGCTGTATTGGTTGGGGCTAGTCATCTTCAGTTAACGGCCATCCGGCTGCATCTGAAGGCGATGCATGCGCACATTATGGATGATACACCGGATTTTCATATTAACCGGTACACGAGATTGTTGATGATTGATTGATGAGTGGCTAGAATTCATGATTTTAAGCATTATATACCTTGCATTTTATGTGCTTT